>OZ024903.1:36187005-36322247 GCA_964017125.1 Flabesymbios commensalis
TAAACTTTTGTTGGCATCAAAGTACTTTGTTGGCATCGAAGTATCCTAAATTAAATTGCGGCAGTTGCCATACAAGCAGAAACAGTGGCAGTATTCAGGAGCCAGCTGGTTGATTACCCCCTTACAACGCTGAAATAGTTTTAGATAGACCATGGAGACAATGTCTTAGTTAGATCTTTTCATCTGAATAATGATGTTATGGGTCTACGGTTATTATAAATGTTTAATTCTTTCAGTGCAGTGACCGATTTAGACGTCAGAATCTGACGTCTAAATCGGTCCCCGCGCTGAAAGGGTTAAGCCAGCCAACCTCTTCCACACCCCATTCTGATACTCAAATTCGTGGTGCTGTTGGAGTAATGAAATAAAAATTGAAGTCAAAATGGCGTTGTAGTTTTGTCATGATATGAAATACGTCCTTATATAAACGGCCCAATCTGCCTTAGACCTAATGATTAATTAGGCCTGCAGTCCTGCACCATTATCCCAACACAAATAAAACAAAAGACAATCCGAATGAAAATAACATTATTAGAGAGATTACTTCTTCTACGTTCTGAGGATGACACTACCTTTCACAGGATTCGAGATGTGTTTTATGTTAATGATAGCACAAACAAGAAAAAAAGTCATTTGTGAAACGAAAACAACCTTATATATTTAAAACAAGAGCACACTCGATAGTAGCCCGCCGCCAATATTGAACTTGAAGTTATTGCACCCACAAGGTCAAATTATTGACGTAAAATGCAAAAAATCACAGTAAATTAGCCATTTTGATTTTTTTTCAGCCATTATTGAACTTGTCGGAGAACTGGTCACTAGTAACATGCACAACAAACTTGGGAAGAATACATAACAAATTTTTCAAGTTATCGCGCCCACAAGGTCTAATTATTGATGTCAAATGCGAAACATTGCAATAAATCGGCCATTTTGAATTTATTTTTTATCCATTTTCAGCATTGTTTTAGAACTGCTAATTGGTAACATGCATAACAAATTTGAAGAGCATACATGGACCCACAAGGTCAAATTATTGACGTTAAATCGCAATAAATCGGCCATTTTGAATTTTTTTCGGCCATTATTGAACTTGTCCGAGAACTGCTTATTAGTAACATGCATAATTAATTTGAAGAGGACACATGGAAAACTTTATAAGTTATCGCGTCCACAAGGTCAAATTATTGACGTAAAATGTGTAAAATCGCAATAAATCGGCCATTTTAATTTTTTCTCTGCCAATATTGAGCTTGTCCTAGAACTGGTAATTAGTAACATGCTTAACAAATTTGGTAAGTAAACATGGAAAACTTTTCAAGTTATCGCGCTCACAAGTAAATTTTAACGCCGACGCCGAACTTCAATTGCAATAGTCCACCTTTTATAATTAAAATTAAAAGGTGAGCTAATAAATACATAACACAGCTCCTCCAAAGAGGCACAATCAGATATCCGGACTGGAGGCAATGTTTGAGAAATTACAAATCGAAAGCCCATGGATATCCGACCAGACTGTGCAGATATATACCGGCCAAACCCACCTGACTTATCAAAATTCGTACTGCTGGATAACTTAATACGATTCACAGACAGCGAAGACGACGTGGTTATTTACAGAACACTTCTTGTTCGGTCTGTCGCTTCATGTCATACCGGGGAGAGAGATTAAGCCACTATGATTATTACATCCGCCAAGGGAGGTTATGTTTTTGGTCATGTTGGTTTGTTTGTCCGTCCGTCAGCAGGAATACTTACAAAGAAATTAACGGTGTTGCATGGAACTTTTTGTGCATTGGACATTGTGAAAGTTGAAGGACTTAAAGGGACTGGCCCAGGCTAAAATCATAAAAAAATCGGTGATTTTATTTCGGGTTCTTAATATGCCCATATGATGTAAACATGTACATAGACTAGAACTGCAAATTTTTATAATTTTCGTGCTGTGCGTTCACCAGTTAGGCTAGATATAGAGACGAAATTCCCGATTTCTAATTATTGACAACCATGTCAAAAATAGGAAATGCGGGAATTTCGTCTCTATATCTAGCCTAACTGGTGAATGCGCAGCACAAAAATTATCAAAATTTGCAGTTCTAGTCTATGTACATGTTGACATCATATGGTCATATTAATAAGCTAAAATAAAATCACCGATTTTTTGATGATTTTAGCCTGGGCCAGTCCCTTTAAGTTATTGCACAAAAAAACATAGCCTGACTAAATTTACATTCACTCTCCTGAAATGTTTTTCATGTGCTTAGAAGCCAATTTGATTTCCGTGCCTTGGTGACCTGAAATTAGGTCAAGGTCTCTGAATATTGAACTTGCCCAGGTCTGAATCATCAAAAAATCGGTGATTTTATTTTAGCTTAATAATATGCCCATATGATGTAAACATGTCCATAGACTAAAACTGCAAAAGTTTTTTTTAATTTTTGTGCTACCTAACTATTAATGTGAGAATAAACACAGATCCTAACGCCTGCTCGGGTAGCTAAAGGGCCAAGACAAACACAGATGAACAGCACAAATACTCAAAGAAACTGTTATTCATAAAACGTATTTTTAATGATATGTATCCATGATTGTAAATCGCATAAGTACATTATAAAATACCATGAGCCTATTTTTTTAACTGTGTGATTTTTAAACAGTAAATTAGACATGTAGTCTATGGTATAGATGATTTAATTATATATATCTGCTTTAAAAGCATAGCGACAGTGAGGTGCTATTCATTACAGTGTCAATTGTCATATTGTAACATACTGAATATGAATTTCATCCTAAAACAGAAACAGTTGAAGACATGAAAAAATGTTTTTTTTTGGAAAAAGCATTGTCATGTATACTGCAAAAAGAGATATTTTGTAATAGCGCATTTGCTATTGGGTGTTTCAATAATTTGTTTATAGCGATTGAAATTTGGCCAAACTTTTTTGAGTATATCATATAAAACCTGGGGCCGATTTGTGTCCTTGAAATGTGCACTCCAAGTACAGATGCAGGGCCTACCCAGCAAACACAAAAACATTTGTATACCATTTGCACAATGTTGGAACAACGTCAAAGACGTTGGGCCGACGTTATACAAATGTTATAATGTACAGTTTTGTGTTTGCTGGGTAAGTGTATACTCAATGACTCATTCATGTAGTAATTTTATAACATTTATAAAGTGATTACTTGGTATTACAGAAACCGGAGGAAGCACATGCCTCTTATATTTAACATATAAACTCGGTGCTGGAATCTCATCCATGAATTCTACGTTTACACATCGTGTGACAAATTGTGAAAATAGATATGTGAATTTAGGAGATTTTAAAACTTTTTCAAATTAGTGCAGTCCATTTCAATTAAAATTTAAACGTCATACTTCAGTGTAACAAATGCTGAAGAGACATGTTAATACGTTGGGTCACATAATATCCATATTTATATATTTGTTCTTGTTGATAACATGCATAGCCTGTATTTTGTTTCCTAATATTTACGTGTGCCATTTTTATGTTTCTCATGTCATCTATTTTCTCACTGATAATTCTTACCTACTTTCACTGCGCTCATAATTATTTGCATTTAACATTTCAAAGGAAATAAAATTAATAGTTGTTTTTAAAAGATGTATTTTTTGCTGATAGTTTGCATTTAGAGCATACATGATTCAGTGGTTCAGGAAGTTTTAAAAAGACAATAGTTGTCATATAACATGTATAACAGTCTTAGAATATTCACATAATTAAGTAAGTCATAAAATTACAATACATCTGGAATACAATATTTTATGAAAAGAAAGTGCTCATATAAATGCAAATACTCTACCATCTCTATTTTGTTGTTGTACAGGAGCACATTACAAGGACAATACAGTACATATAATGATATGATTACCATTACATGTACTCAAATAAATAATATTACTATCTAAATATATTAAGACCCACAATTTTAATTCTAAAGCTGACAAAATATACTGGAATGTTTATTCACATCATCTGAACATATCTTTTAACAGTTTATTCCTAAAATATTACTAGAACATACAACATAAATAATTTAAAAAAATATATCTATTTACTGTATAAGCAAGTGAACATAATTAGCATGAATACATGCGGTGGGAATTATGTGTATTGAATAGGTGTTTGTTTGCTGTTAACTATTTAACATAGTATTATTTATTCCCCTTTAATTCAATTCAATAGAAAAGGCTAACAAACCTTATTCAGTACAGACATATCCATAATTTTGAGATTAATAAGTCTTATATACCATGATATAACATACATTATACATATAAGTGGACAATATTAATAAATAATTGTACCGGATAATGCCTTTTGTAAATAAATGTAATAGTCATCAGCATTCTTGGCTAGCTAATTTACAACATCTTCAAATATTCTATTCAGAATAAAGCAATAATGTGGAGAAAAATTTTGGAATGTCAGCACAGGTGGGTGTCTATTATTATTTTAGTTGTAGATTATTCAGACATACAGATTTTGTAACTAACATCTATCTGTATTTCGTTACCAAGTTAATATATCCTAAAAAGAAGCACCTTGACATCAACAAAACAACACTGTTGATAGCTCATTAACTCTTTCAGGAGGACTGTATTTAGACCTCATCACCTGACATCTAAATATCAGAGTGTGATGCTAAAGACATATCTGACTCTGAGGTCCAAGGTCCCCCCACTGAAAAAATAAAAAAGTGATAATGGCTGTATACCCATAACATAAGTGTTTAAATGAAGCGGAAAGAGCTAACTCAGACCTTTATGATAATTTCAAATTAAAAATGAACCTTTGGTCTCCATAGTTTACACAAAATTAATTCAGCATTTTGAGGGTTAATACTGTGAACGCCAACAATGGATCAATGTCTTGTGTTTGCTGGAAAAGTTACAAGATATATAGACAAAAAGTAGATTCATGAGCACATATATATATGAATATTATTATTCACTCAGACTAATTTTTTATACGGATATAACATGAAAATAAGGACATTTTAGATTTATAATTGAAAAAAAATTGTTGCGATTTTCCCATTCTCACAAAACCATTTAATTTAAATCCTCTCTACTGAACTGTAGCAAGCCTACATACATGAATTAGAAAACTTACATGAACCTCAAACTAGCTATAATATACTTGGAAGAGCCATCTTTTTTTAACTGTTTAATATAAGCCTCAGATTATACTTACATGCATTAGTAAACTTACAAGTAAGTTACAAGTATGTTACAACTATTACCCGGTAGCTAAAATATATTTGGAAGATCTATCTTTTATATTATAAGCTGAGCTTAACCATGCAAACATTAACTGAGAGGTAATCAACTTTCACACACAATGAGAAGGTGCTTAATTCTTACTTCTCTGAGCCAATATATTTAAGTGGATAGCCAGATAAATGGTGTTACATCTATTACATTGACCTAGTGGTGGCTATAGATAAACACTATTTTTCATACCCTGTGTTAATATCTATGATAAGGCCCATACTTTTGTTTGAGTAACATTATTGAGCCTTGCCCTTGTAGATAACATTTGCAAAAACAGAAAGACTGTAATATTTGCATTTCAGATCTTGAGCTTTAAATTAAAATACCTAGGTGGGATGTAATGACCAAATGTTGGATCAATGTTGGGCCATTGTCTGTGATGCTGGCCCAACATTGAACCAACATTGGGTCAGTGTATTGCATGTACATATCATTAAGGCAAGTTACAAGACTCTGCTAACGGCTCACAATCGTCATACAGCTTCATATGGGGATTATCTAAATCTCCGTTAACAGTTGTTGCGTTACTGTCATCAAATGGAGGTCCAGTGGTACGAACACAAGCGCATCTGGAATTTTCTGCTCCTGGACGGAAATACAACCTCGGAACACCAGTCCATCCACGATCTTTCCCTCCACTGCACATGAAATTGAAACATAGAAATACAAACATATATAACACACAATAGCTGCAACATACATAGGTCTGTTGCTGTGTTATATTGTTTTTACTTGAGGACAGTTTTAATATAATTAGCAAAAAATGTTGCAGCTGAGTCAAGGATAATTGTAGGATGAATAAAAGCTAAGTATTAATTAAATCTACGCACATATGTCTTGATGGGGTTAACATTTTAATGACAAACAGATTTTAAATAATTTAATTCAGGACTGTGTCTCCATTGGGAGAAGATATACTATGTGTTCCCTTAGTTGTACATAATTTTACTGAATACAATATAAATTAGAAATATATACCAATACCAAAATAAATATTGAGCTGTATTTTTAAATATAAATGGAGTTTAATGTTATCAGAACTGAAATCTTTTACAGAAGAATAGGAATGTAAGAGCTTCAAACTTGTACAAACACATACCTTCTTGGGTGACACCATACTCTCTTGATGTTGTCAGCAGGCTTAAACTGAGAGTTACAAGGTGGGAAAATCTCTTTCTCTTTGTCAAAAATAGCTTTATTTTCATAAGCTTTT
This sequence comes from Flabesymbios commensalis, assembly GCA_964017125.1. Taxonomy (NCBI): domain Eukaryota; kingdom Metazoa; phylum Annelida; class Polychaeta; order Terebellida; family Flabelligeridae; genus Flabesymbios; species Flabesymbios commensalis. The sequence continues at coordinate 36,193,524 of OZ024903.1, forward strand.
ATAATGTGTTTCTCAGCTGCATGTAAGGCTTCTGTAGGTTTACCTTCACTATCATAGAACGCACCAACAACTTTTCCTGAAAAATATATGTTGTCTATATATTCACAAACATGTATGTAACAGAGTAAGTAGCTCATCAACTCCATGACCATCGTATATTTACCTAGACTAGTACACACATATAAGTGGGAGTGCCACTGGACCATTTAAATGTAGCAGACAATGGAAAAAATTATCTACTTGATTTTTTCAAAAACATAATTAAAACTGGGCCCTAATTAGAATGGCGCCACTCCATTTAAATTTACCATATCTTAACAATGATTTGATAAGACATAATTTGTATTATCTCAACCAATTACTGGTAGCTTAATTTACAAGTGTAATTTTTTTAAGATCACAGTTATAGTTTTCTATAAATAAAAGATATAAAATGATTGTCTCAGAAGTCTTCCTTGTATAAATACTGAGTCTTCTTTGTAATTATTACTCATAACATCATTTTCAATCAAATGTCTTATATTAATTCAAGCTGCAATTTGGGCAGCTGTTTTTGTCACTAAAATCATTTTTTGGGAAAAATTATTTTGTGAAGAGCCTTTTGCTTTGTTTTTAAACAATAACTCTAAAACACAAAATAGATTTGATTATTTTGATTTTTCATGTTCATATGTACCATGACATAAATATTAAGCCTTGAAGCACTTAGTAATTAAATTTATTTTTTTCTCTACTTGAAGTTGTGTCTCGCTATCACGATCCGCAACTTCATGTGGGGAAAAAATTATTATTATTTCTGATTCAATTGTTTTCATTTGAAGGACAAATGAAAAGGCTGAAAATAGATATAAGCAAATGCTTAAAGGTTTGAAAATGTTTGAAGAGTTAATCTAGGCTATGTACACCACTGGATATCTGGATATGTGAAATGCAGACACAGTGGTTCAATGTAACGCTTGCCTTTTTATTGGAGACTTGTCAGTGAAGGTACATAACTATTTCATTTTATAAATATAATATGAAACTAATTGTCAAATCAGATGATACAGCAGCTTTAAGATGAACAGTTTGTTAAATTAGTTTAATGATTTAAAATACAAAATTGTTTTGTAAAATAATTGTTGTCATTTAATATTGTTTTAATATTCCAGTCTGATGCTTACCAGCATATATATATGAAGTATCATAAAATTTGATCCAATTATCCAGTTCCAGCATTTGTTGGCCTGATAAGCCTAGAACATCATCACGCAAACCCTCCTTATTGAATTCGCCAGTCATAAATGCACGGGTTCCATCACAACCTGTAAAAATGTCAAGATTTCAATAGTAAATATGTTAAAAAGTTGGCAAAATGAAATATTTGTATAGATTCTCAAGTCCACATGTTGTAGTTAGACAAAGACTGTAGTTCACTTACTCATTGTATTCTTAAACAAATGATAATTAAAATAGATTAGATGTAGTGAACAATAGTTGTATGCCTACACGTTACATCTCCTAACACAATGAACATTGAATTGTTGTTGATAGAAAACAGGAGAACATTTTTTTTTTAATAGTTGTAGACAATGATCTCAGATCCAGTAGCCACTCCGAAAATTTAGTCTAATTGCATTGTTATTTTTTTTCAAATCAATTTCAGATTATTTAGCTGAAAAATTGAGTATTTTATTGATGCATCAGTAGTGATCAGCGTAAACTTATAAAATTATCCCTGCTTTATGACATGTATGATCTAGCCTCTAACATTAAGCCTATGCTCAACAAGCACAAAACATTTGTCTAACATTTGTACAACATCGACCCAACCTCTTTGACGTTTGAGCAACATTGTACAAATATTATATAAATGGGTTTTTTGTTTGCTGGGTGCCTACCTGTGAAAAAATTATATCCTCCTCCTGGAATGTAGTGTTTCTTCCCTTCACCTTGAGAAACATCATAAACTCTTCCCAGTATTGCTAAATGAACGGGATAACTTTCGTCAGACCCATCGTGTTTTGCTAATTGTTCCTTCGTAAATAGTTTGTCTCCATCGGATGCAACGACATTCTGATACCCATCTGCCTTCTTTATTGACTTTAATTGATCTGTAATTCCCTTTCTAATAACAGAGTAATAATTGGAGACAGTCGATCTCACCTTCTCTGGAATATATTGCAAGACGATTTCTCTCTGTTTGTCAAATGAATCTAATGCCAGTAATGCGGCAGTTGCTCCAACAAATACGGAAATAAGCAGCGAAGTCTTTATAAATTTGCCACAACATGAAGATCCAGTCGGGGCCTTTCCATTTTTGGAAGCCACCTTCTTTCCTTTTTTCTTGTCACTTTTATTGCCCATGTCGCCGATAATATACTTAAATAACGAATGCTTATAGTATTAGACTAACGAAATGCATTCTTCATACCAAACACAAAAATGCACCGACGTCTACGTGTCGCCGTGTATTTAAATAAGTTCTAGACTCGATTCAGCTGTTATTATTCTCACGCCGGCTGCAAGGGGCGGACATGTTTTCTCAAAACGAGGCCTCATCAATACAGCACGGCTACAACACGTGCAAAATAATTGAGCTGAAATTATTTCTAGAAATTATTTCTTATAATACATGTATTATTGTATCATTGTGTGAGCTATTTCGGATGGCACTTTAGCTGTAGTCGACAATACTCACATATTTGTACACTCTGTTCCAATTTAGATCTAATGACTAAAATGCTAACCGCTTCAATGCAACATCATGCATCGTACGTTACGACTTCTAGTTCCACTAAAGACCAAAGCTCTGCATCATAAGTTCTTATTAAGTTAATTGTGACGTCACAATATCTAGACTACCATGAAACTGATTAAACTTGTTACAATTTCTAAACATCTATGGAGTAGCCTACCATGACACAGGACAAAATCCCGAGTGTGACGAAATAATACATGAGACGTTGTCAGGCATTCAGTAGTTATAAGTAGGCCTATTAGACTTATATATAGGCCTACAGCTGATGTCATGCAACGACTCAAACACTGTATTATTGAGCAGTGTTGAGGTCGAAAGGCGGTGACTATAAATTATAATTATCTGTCATGATTATCCAGCTGATCCACGCACTAAACTTGAACAGTAGTTTTCTGTTATTTATTTTAAACTTCTTTAAGTGTAAACTGTGTGGGCGCACAATGCAATGACACGCATGCACATCATTTTCAACGTCCACAGGAGTGGGGTCCACCGCAATGTAAATATTATGGTTCAGTGAAGCATAACGACACTGCAGCTGCTTTGAAAGGTGGCCTCGGTGCTAGCGACCTTATATATAGTACGTTTTAATTTAGAGGGTTTTTCCTGACATCATTAAATTAACTTACTTGTAGGGGAGGACGGGGCATGTTCGAACCATTAACCCATTGAACACGAGATTATTATGCTACTGCACTGTGTCTGAAACGAGATTATTTTATGACGTCATAGTTATCTCATGCAATCAAACCGGGAGATCTCCGGGCCTCGTATCAGAATGGACTCCCTAAATCACGGAGATCTCCGGGGCTCGTCACAAACGGGTTAAGACATAATGCATACCTGTTCACTAGCTATTTACCTAAATCACTCATTATTGCATACATATATTGCTTTCACATGTGTGATGCCCCACTAAAATTTATAGTTAGTTGTCTTGTATATTTTAAAAAATATAGCGAAAAATTTGATTACAACCAGACTGGTGGGACATGCCCCGCCTCTGGGGCATGTCCGACCAGTACCGTTCGAACATGCCCCGGTTATTAAAGTGCAATACAATAAAGAGAATAATTGGCAATCCTTTGTATTTTGTTATTGCATTTTGCATAAATAGCAACAGTGTGATGTTGCCCTTCACAAGGTAGCAGCACATTGTCAGTCTCCCAAAACGTTGTCAGCAGTGGGCAATGGCAGTTTGTCCATCAGGCCACCGGCCCACCACTGGCGGCATTTATCAGGTTATCCACCAGCAGCCAGGTTACCAGACAAAACAGCATGTGTTGTATGAAAAAGTGTGATAATGTGTGGCTGAGTGAGTGCCAGCATGTATGGGTGAGTGTGGACATGTGTAAATAGGATAAACTATGTTGCAATTATGACCATTGGTTGTGAGGCTAGTTCGGGGCATGTTCACACCCTTCCCGGGGCATATCCGAACGCATTTGAACGTGCCCCGTAATGCCATTTCAGCTTCAACCCCAATTATTGCCCGTACCCCTTGTGACGGTTCAAAATACTTTCCCTGCATGTTGTATACCTCTGTGTTCTACTTATAGAACAACAAATGGTTACTTAACTACTAAAACTGTAGTTCACATAGTATTTAGAAAAATTAACCTGAATAACATAAAATGAGACGAACATCACGTATTTGAATCAAGAGCAAAACAAAAAAACTGTAGCTGATGAATTTTGGGAGAAACAGGGACTTAGGGGAGAGGTACATCAAGAATTATATTTTTAATTCACCAGGTGGCCCTCAATTCTGAGTTACCAGCAGGGTGCGAACGTGCCCCGGTGTTCGAACATGCCCCGTCCTCCCCTATCTATATTTTAGAATTCAAATAAACATCCTGTGCTGAAATAAATTTGACTATAGACCACGAGGCCTACCTGCAAGGGATATTTTTTGTTTCCTACTCAAGAAATTGAAAAATAAAATGACATATGTAGGCTATATATAATATTTGTGCCCTCGATAACGCTGTAGTCACATATTAGACTACCATATCCTAGCACATCCAGTAGCGTAACATGTAGCAGCGAGGGTGAATTATTGAAGATTATTGTAACAAAGTCTGTATAAATGTAATAAAAACTTGATGATAAAAAATAGCTTTACAAACTGCATGGCTATATTGTAACAAAGCTTCATGATTGGCAAGCCAAATTGATGATGTTGTATAGAATCACCAAGACTTCATTCTTCTTTGTCACACTATAAACATCACACATTCTGCTTTCTCGTCACTGTTACAGTCCCTATACTGTGTCCAAGATGATTGTGATTATATAGCGCTGCCATTAATATACGGCCGGGCGATTACAAGTCCGGAAGTCGTATGGCAATTATTATTGATACCGGTAATGTAGAAGTGACAATCTGAAAAAAAATCAGCAAAATGACATCAAAATAGGGGACCCTTTCAATTAAAAACCGTAAACTGAGGGGACAGACAAAAATATGCACGTTGGATGAACAGCTATATTTTATTTTTCATCCAACATCGATCTTTTGTCTGCTCATTATAGTTTTTTTTTTTTTTTTAATAAGCATTATTATGAAATTAGAAGCAAATCATTATTTGTTGAACTGCAATTATTTCTGAGCACGTACACGTAGGGCGGTTATTACAGCAGAAAACAGATATTTGGCGCTCTAAAACTTTTAGCGTGGTAAGTCTAGTAGCATGCATGTACGTCAGATCTCATACAATGTTTGAAAAAATCCACGTCTTTAAAGTAATTTTTCGCTGGCGTTAGAATAAAAAAGTTTGCACATGCTCAGTGAAATACAGGTATGATACATGATACAAGTTCTGCCGCTGATAGTCTCTGACAGAGGGTCGGGCGGACTATCGGATGGACAATCGGACGGTAATTAAGCTACCCCTGACCAATGACAGAGGGGATCAGCTCATCAGTCAATAAAATCCGTTATTCAGTTGTTATTTAAACTAGGGGGTAAAATACCATACTCGGAGCATACTTGCAACACGGTTGGTACCGCATATGTCTTCGTAAAAGTAAACGTGTATAATTATATTACATAACTAGTACTTTAACCAAGAGCGCTTCAATGAATGAAGACGTAAAACGGTACCTAGATACCATTTGTTTGAGTGACATGTACGTTAACTAAGCCGTTGGTCTTTTAGAAATATACCCAGTTTTTTCAAGCATTATATGGACCAAATCGAGCCGCAAATATTTTATTGAAAGGCCTTGGAAAAAAACAGGGTCATTCTATAACCATTACATATGACGAAAACGAACTGAGTTGAAAACTGACCGTACCATGGCCTATCAGATTAATAACATTTGTACTTGCCATTGTTTGATATAATTGGTGCTACCCTGCCGAAGCCCGTGAGTTTTTAAATATAAACAATTTGAAATCAATTCCATTAAAAATAGCCATTTGCCTCCTCAATTAAATATATTACAAACCATAATAATATTATTGTATGCATAAATCCTGTAAGTAAAATGCAGGTCTTTATATATCATTCACATTCATCCATTCGTTTATTCACTCGTTCATTCCGTCAAACAGTAAAACCCCTTGTGAGAAACAGACAGAGTTGAATAGTACTTCAAACGTTTTAATAGACAGAATGCTACATGGAGACGAGATCTCAATGTAATTTAAAGCAAGTCGCATTGACGAAATCAATAAAATGTACCCTTCTCATTAGCGTTTAAACGCTCCCCTGGTAGTGCATTTAGCAGACTACTCCTCTTGGCCATGTTAACAAAAATTGGAAACATTTCAAACAGTGACGTGTGTCAGCTGTTAGTTCCCCTCCACATAACATTATTCTAACGTTACCATTAACGTGGAGTCCATATCATGCAGCCACCATCATTATCTCATAGATTTATCAGCCACCCGGTGCCTGGTCTTAGTTGGAAAGATTTTTGATCAATCATTAGAAGTAACCCAAAATAACATCTTTTTCAAGTTCGACTACACAATCAATTGGGTATGCAATAATATCCGCGCAGTCTTCAATAAAAATACGTTTTTTTTATCTAACATGTGATCGCACGGCTTAGAATAACGATCCTGTTTCTTTTGATTTGCGTTTAAGATTTTTGCGAACTAACATCAGCAGTGGTTTACTGAAGAAATAAAACCAAGAAACCGTTTACAGGTGCCTTTCACGAAGAATATAAAGTCTTAACACAACTGTTTCATAATAATTGAAGCAATTGTATAACGTGGTTCAATCTTCTGAAAACAGCACACAAAGAAATGCTATTGATTTTGTTGACACAAAGGCGGTCTATATTCATGTTGTTTCTTGGAGTAGAATTGAAGGGAATCGGCGTCTGAGCCTCATTGAAGGAAGGGGTATATGAGTGCCTGTCTAGTTCCACTGATAGCCACAATCACTGCGAATATCTTCCTGACAAACACGAGACATCTACCCAATGCTGGTCCAATGTTGGACCACCGTCGTAGACGGTGGACCCCCATTGGTCCAGCATTGGGTCGATGTCTCGTGTTTCGCTGGCTAAAGGCTGGGCCAATGATTCAGCATTGGGCCAACATTGTCCGTCAGATCCAGATAAATGTACCGCACATGCATGTCCAAGCGAACGCGAGACTTGACCCAATGGTGGCTCGAGGCTGGACAAGCGTTGCAGACGCTGAACCAACATGAAACCAGCAATAGGTTGATGCGTCGGAGTCTGACCAGTGGGACCACCGCCCTCCAGCCACCAGTCCTGTTATAAGGCATTATCCGTTTAACCGCAACTCATGCTTTCATACCGAAAGTTGCGTGGCTTCCTGGCAAGTAAGCAGATTATATATATAAATATACACGACTGTGAAGTTACTTACGTCATTCTTCGTGTCAAGATAATTGAAGCTATTATACGCCCTGTTTACACACCCCTCATTTTTTTTCATTGGTCGCATTATATTACTAAATGTTGTGTCTCTGTTAGCATTTAAAGTAAAAAATAGATGGATCATCATCTACATGATTAATTGCTGACCAGCAGATAACGTCACCTATATCCAAGGTGACGATAAAAACACAGAAGTCAAGTAGCTGCCACGCACTTGCAATGCAGGCTACAGCTGTATGTTCATTTTTAGAATGCCTGCGAATCTACATTGTCAATTTGACTGTAAGAATCATATGCAATGATCCACGTGTCTAATGTGTTACACTATTTATCCCTAATCACCATTCGTATTAACACACAGGACTCACACAGGTTTTTTAGGTCATTTAATCAGCCACAATAAGAATCATTGAATATAAGTTAACATAGTTTATAAAGCACTCAAATGCAATTCGAATCATAACATTTTCCATTATCACGATGAAAAAATGAGCAATCCAGAAACAGATATTTAAACAAAGTTGTATATATATGTAGTTGGAAAAAAACTTCCTGAAAGTGTTACAAATGCAAATACATTACTTGGTTTTATGAAAAGTTTTATGATCTATCTTAACGATATTTTAGAATCTAATTTTATTGTAATATAAACGACACCTGCACGTGGATTGATGCTTGTTAGTGCATCATGTAGACAATGTTAAAAATGTCAAAACATACAGAGGTGGAATTACTGGGCAGACATGCTCCCTATCCCATTAATTCCTAGCATGCAAAAATAATATTCACACAAATATTTTTATGCAATTTAATTTTCTGCCATTCATTTTATATTATATATGTATATTTTACTGTATTATTTTGCATGCAAATAAATAAATAAAATAAATATATAAAACGAAAACTCTATATTTTATTAAATTATGATATTTTCTGTAGAATATTTTTTTCAAATATGCCTGATATTGTATTGTTTTAGGCATGATCTCTTTGTTGGTCGCTAAGTCTATGTGGAGGACATTAATGTGTTAATGCCAGCAAAGAGTAGATTGTTGTGTCGGCGTTATCAGGTGGCCGGCCTGCAGGCAGGGCTGCCACGATATAGCACCACCTCTGGAAAGTTAGAAATACCTGAGGCAGCAATGGAGAGAAAGAGAGGATGCCTTTTGGCATGCGTGTGCAGCACAGCTGCCGTTAAAGTGGCCGCTTGGGCGATATTACCAAGGCTTTGGTAAGGCCTCAGCATCTTCAGAGAGCGAGAGAGATACTGCCACCCCGTGTTTCTTCTAGCCGGCGTGCGTAAACAGCCCGAGACTCGCCGTCCCACAAACGCGACCCATTGCTCCGGCAGTGGTTCAAAGTGCGACCGACATCGCAAAAGCAGGTCCAACTTTGAGTCGGCATTGGGAGCACCGTGTCAGATTTTCTGAGTAACCACCTTCCTTACAAGCCACAGTCTGTGTTGATCATCTCAGTGGCTAAAACGATCTGCCAGCCCGGGATCCAGCAAGCACGGGCACTTACACCAGACGCTGGCCCAACATTAAATCAACATTGGTGTGATGAAAGTGCTCGTGGTTGCTGAGGAAGGGCAACCAGGACCCAGCCCTATCATCCCCCCTCTCTTCTACCCATCCTAGCCTGGAGCTCTCTGCAGGTACGATGAGTCAAGCACGCATCATGAGGCCCGATTCCATCAACCCAAGGCTATTCCCGCCGACATTTTATGACTCTTACTGTGATTTGCATCACACCTTTACGCCGCATGCGCTCGCGAGAAAATCGGGATGTTTTCGAATTTTAAAACGCCATTACGGCCGGATGGCCGGCAGACCTCTCGAAACGGCGAAGAGAATTTAAAGAATTACAGAGCGAATGGAAATAACATCTGCCTCCTGTTGATTTTGAAAAGCTCAGGCGGTGCAGGTAGCTGGCAGGTATATCTCTGTCGATTGTGGATGGATCACCCGTTCATCATCAGTCAGTGGCCCGAATGTTACCCGAATGCCGCCAGCCCTCCCAAACCATCAGTCATATCCCGAATTATTGTTTAGTACATTTAATACGGCTGGAATGATGTAATATAAAACTGTCAGATATCACTCGTGTTTCACAAGTGAAAAGAATGGGCATGGCGGTGTGGCTGGGGGAGAGAAAGAGCAATGCATGCGGAGGGAAAGGTCAACGAAGAAAGGTAGAACTAAAGCACCTGCTTGCCGTTGAAAGACGCACGCTGTTATATATACAGATAAATACACACGTTTGGTCGGAGGTGTGCAAATACATGTCAAAAACACCAACATACACACATTTCAGATCTCATAAAAATGTAAAATACAGGGACCCTTGAAAAGTAAGCGGATCAGGTATACAGTATAACATAAATGTTTAGAAGCGATTTTTTATTTGCAACCAATGTGAATTAAATATAGATGGGTAACTATATATTCGACGTAGGCCTAAGCTCATTATTTTTGATATTGTATTCGTTGTTGTAACCCGACAGTGAATAAACTTTGTTATAAATAAGACGCAAATACAGTGCCGAAACTAGGTCACTTTGACTTGACCATTGGTATGTACTGGACACTTCAAGGTCAGTGATAGAGCAATCCCGCAGGACATGCGTGCATCTTTCGAAAGGAAGGATTTGCGTTGTAGTGTAAATTATGTGTAAGATCACTAACAGAAAGATTCTGCTAATAATTATTGAATGATTACGATCAATAATAAGAGTGGCGATTGTAATAAACCAAGCTGAATTACTATTATATATCTTTCATTCAAGTTATACTACACACAATGTTGGGGCATTTTTTTTAAATAAATGCACTACAGAATACTACATAATATTACACCCACGCGCTTATAAATGTAGTAATAAAATATAATCAGCGAACAGCCAGACTGCGCATTGACCCTTTTATCCAAAGGGCAGATCTGAAGAAAGGGGGAGGCGCCGGGGGTCTGCCACCAATCTTTTTCATATTTAGGCCGATTTAGGTGATTATTTAAAGCACTTGGCGAAAATAGGGGTGCGCCCCCCCCCCTTCCCCTCCCCTGCTATCACTCAGATAATTTACTCTCATTTTTATTAAACTTGAGGTGGGACTTGCTGACGCAATTCCCACCTCAAGTTCAATAAAAATGTCCCGATCGTGTGAAAAATTTTGGTATATTATACATTTGTAAAACATCTTATTTATTTCAAATATATCACATGGTGCGACGAGGGACTTAATCCTTACAGTGCGGGGATCAACTTTTGACGCCAGAATCTGACGTCTGTGGACGTCAGATTCAGACGTCTAAAGTCGATCCACGCACTGTAAGACTGCAAAGATTTGTAGTGACCGTCGTTGTACCGGGGTTCAACCAACAATGCTTCAACGTCTTGTGTCTGCTTTAAAGGAACATTGATTCAACGTCTTGTGTCTGCTGGGAAATAATTAAAAATGTATAATGACCGTAGACCCATAACATAGGTATTCAAATGAATCAGAAAGATCTAACTAAGACAATTCAAATTGAAAAAACCTTCGGTCTCCATGGTTTACACAAAAATAATTCAGCGTTTTAAGAGTTGAAGGGTTAACCATTTGAACCTTACAGGTAAGGCGTTATCTGTACCGAGATGTACGAGCAGTGCCCGTTGCTGTTGTATTGGCCTTGGTAATTTTACCTGTACATAGCTGCCTGGGCGTGTCGCCACAGATTCTGAAGTTATCCAGCAAACGCGAGCCGTCGTAACAGCGTTGGCGCGGTGCTGGCCCAGTGACTGAGGCGTTGCCCCATTGCTAGGCCAATTTTTCGCGATATAGCTGGAATGGCTGAATAGAGGGAGTCCACAATGGGCGAAGATGCGAACCGTATATTTCTTTTATGTGAAACCTGCGGCAGCTGATTGGTACCATTTGTGCGTTGAGGCAACTATCCCTCTCGTGTAAATCAAACACAGCGGTGTAGGCCTATTATGTCGGACATGGTTTTCATGAGCATTTAACCATTAAATTTCACTGTTTGAAAAAATAGACGACAATTTATATTGATGAATAACGAATTAAATATGTTTTATAAAATAATGATGCGCGATAATAAATCAACAATCAATGATATAATATTTTCACAATACGTCTGACATGTAATCCTAGTAAACACAAAATATTAGCATAACATATATACAACGTCGGTCCAACGTCTTCGACATTGTATACATGTTATACAAATGTTTTGCGTTTACTGAGATGGCTAATGCTTTGCCTCAGCTGGCCTCCATCGCTTTTCTCTGGATAACTCGACGCACATTTCACCTTCGCTCTTACAAATTTTTCCATGCGTGCTTCGCTATAAATAATGTCAAAAAAGCAAGAGTTTTTTCACCTCTCAACCACTGGTGCTAATGATTAATATACATAGGGATATACTGAACCAGTAGCCATTTTTCGCGTGTGGACGCTGCCAGCGCCAGGTATGCGCTGGAAATGAGTAATTACGAATGGTTGGAGCATGGACCTACTATACTGCCCTGCAAAGGCAAACAGCAGTAACGGTTCACTTTTAAAGTTAAAGTAAGCAGTTACTGATGTTTGACTTTGCACGGCAGTATACACACATCTGGGCCATCCTGCTGTCGTTTTGTACGATTGCAAACAATCATTTTAACCTGTGATAGTTTCTCTACGTGGCACCATCTATTGGCACACACTATTGGTTATTTAGGTGCTTGTAATTGTGAAATTATATCTGGCTGAGTCTTTCACTTGGTGTCTTGGATTCCAAAGTACACGGTCATTTTCGCAATACAGACTTATTTAATTGATGACAAATTTGACTTTTCTTTTCAGGATCATAAAAATGACCTCCACTGTCCAAGGTATATATTAAGCACTTCTAGAGTAGACTAGCTGAGATATAATGTACGGTGTAAAGTGGCCTATTTTCAAAATATTCACATATTTTGCAAGACAATGGGCCGATTTGGGTCAACGTGTTGAAAACTCGTTATTCGTCATCGTTCTCGAAAATACCTGCTGTCGTTCATTGTATTTCTTGTCCAGAGTTCAGTAAACTGGGATTTAATCATGTTAATGTAAGGAGCAAATCAGATTGTGAGATAGAGCTGTGAAAATGTTATTTTGGGGCTAGTGCAGGGGGCAGTCGGACATCCATGCCGCTAGCCCCGTCTACGCCCATATTGACTGCAGGTGGTCCATCTCTCACGATCTCATTTTCAGTTATTTTTGACAAGGACCCATTATAGCCTGATTATACTGCTAGTTTTACATAACCTGATACGTTATATGAAGGAGTTATTTCCAAGATTACCAAGTAGGCCTAACATGATTTTTTGTAATTTCACAAGAATTACATCATCAGCTCGCCTGTTAAATAACCGGTGGGTCTTTATACCACACACTGGCCTGTTGATCGCTAATGTAGAATTTGATGCAAATTCACAATGTACGAATCCTGTTATAATTGATAACATACCCAGGTCTAAAATCATAAAAAAAATCGGTTATTTTATTTTGGCTTCTTGCTATGACCATATGATGTAAACATGTCCATAGACTAGAACTGCAAAAGTTGTTAATTTTTTGTGCTGCGCACTTACCAGTTAGGTTAGATATAGAGACGAAATTCCCGTATTTCTTATTTTTGACATGGTTGTCAATAATAAGAAATCAGGAATTTCGTCTCTTTATCTAGCCTAACTGGTGAATGCGCAGCACAACAATTAAAAAACATTTGCAGTTCTAGTCTATGGACATGTTTGACTTCATAAAGTCATATTATTAAGCTAAGATAAAATCACCGATTTTTTTATGATTTTAGAACTGGCCCCTTAAACTTACGTTCTCGTTCCCTTTATTCACTTTAAATACACACTATTAATTCACAATACGCCGTCAAAATGTTATTTTATGTATAGGGCTACATACTATGTATACATACTTTCAAACAACTGATGTGTTTCAGGTGTCTCAGCAATGACGCTTTCTCCCATTTTATCAAGCTGACATATACCATTCCTTTTGGATATGAAAGGGTGTATCTGCCACTTTACAATGTGGCAGATACACTCTTTAATATCCGAAGGGATGGCAAATGATTTCTGTCTGTATTTCTGTCTGTCTGTCTGTCTGTTTGCCTGTCTATCGTGCTCGTGCCTGATTCTGAATACGTCCTACATCTGTTTGATGATGTACCTTGTTGCACATACACGTCAAAAACCATGAAAATCAAAACAGGGAAAAATGCTAGTTAAAGATTGTCATGATTGTCGGAGTGAAAAAGAAGTTTTGAAAAATATTCCAAAATCATCGTCACAAATAATTGATCAGAATGATAGTTATTGAGGAAAAAGAGTATTAGGCACAAAAACTGCGATCTAAATTTTATCCCGGTTATATTACACCTAACGGAAGCGCAACATTTGTTTTTGCAAAGGACGTTTTGCCACAAAGTCTAGAAGTTATTTATCTGAAAATATGAACACCTGACAGCTAAGCAGATGAGATAATAAAATGTTAAAAATAGTTCATACTTTCGACCTTCGCCCTCAGTATAAGTCAAAGTCACCAGGAAAAAAACAACTATTTTTTTACGGGCCGCCCAAACGTGCGCTGAGCAGGCTGACATACTTGTGTATAAACCATGTTAACCAAAGTGTTTTGTACAATTTGAGATCATAATAAATGGCTTAGTTAGCATTTGAATAACTATGGTGTGGGTCTACAGTGATTAGAAATACTTTAATTATTTCCATGCGGGGACCGTCTTTATACGTCAGAATCTGACGTCTACAGACGTCAGATTCTGATGTATAAAGACGGTCCCCGCGCTGAAAGGGTTAAGAATAAATCATATGTGTGTAATCATTATACTTATGAAAATGTCCTTCATAATGTTAACATTATTGTATACAGAGATGATTATGATATATGTCCGACTAGCATGCAACGTTTAGCCTAATGCTGTTTCAATAACGAGCCAACGTCACATACGGTGGGGCAGCATTAAGTCAATATGGGAAGATCAACCCCACTGGGCACACAACGTTGTTGCGTCGTTGAATCAACGTCATTGACATTGATTCAACGTCGCAACAAAGTCGTGTGCCCAGTGGGATGTGTGTCTTATTAGCTGAAAGCGATATAATATATATTAAAGGGACATGCCCAGGTCTAAAATCATCAAACAATTGGTGATTTTATTTTGGCTTCTTAATATGACCATATGATGTAAACATGTCCATAGACTAGAACTGCAAATTTTTTTTAATTTTTGTGCTGCGCATTCACCAGTTGGGCTAGATATAGAGACGAAATCCCTGATTTCTAATTATTGACAACCATGTCAAAAATAAGAAATACGAGAATTTCGTCTCTATATCTAGCATATATCAGTACAACGACATATTAAATGACAGTTATTGTGAATTAAATGAGTGTTTAAACATCAGAATTTGCAAATGTTTGATTTCAAATTAGGCAAATTAAGCAGCATTCTACAGGTGGCTGAGTAATCTACATTAAAGAATTAAATTTTCACCCATTTGAAGTTGTGAGTCGCGGTACACAACTTCAAGATAGTGAAAATTTAATGTTAATATTTAATGTAGATTATTCTGGATCGAGCCACCTGTCGAATGATGAAAAGGCAGCGGGCATTTTTAAATTTGATCCGTACCATTTTTGAGCTCCGCCGATAGGTTTGTGTGGTGAACACATAGGCAAAGTTTCAGAACAATCGACTAAAAATACGCTAGTCAGTTCCGTTCACAATTGAGGAGACAGCTAGACAGACGGACGAACGGACATACTGACAGACAGCCAGACGGACAGACAGACAAAAAGATGTCAGCTATAGCTTTCAGCCACATTGAGTGCTCAAAAAACTCAGTGTAAGATTAATGTTGGTCTACAACATTGGCTGAGGGTACCATATGGGTTTACACGTACATATTAGTTAGAGCGTCGAGAAGCTAGCCCAACATTGAGGCGGCACTGGACCAAAGTCCCACGTCAGAGGCCTGGTTATAGGGTTGTCTTGTTCCTTCAACCCTTTTCAGTCAGTGACCTTTTCAGTCAGTTATTAGACAGGAAGGACTAAACACTAGTCCAAGGCTAGTTTAATATTAGCCAACTTTAAGAAAACCTACTGGCCTAACATTGTCTCATCAGCGTTGGAATAATACACGGCCTGAAATAAGACCCCTGGGCATGAGAGTATCAGATCGACTCGGGCTTATAATAATACTCATAGATATGTTTAAAAATAATGACAAGCTTATTTAAACTGTAATCATATTTATTATGTGAAAATATTTTCACGTGGTATTTTATTTCGCGAATTTCTGTAGCAAATTGCACGCGAAAATTGCAGATTTCGCGTGATCCCGTTTGATCCAGAAGTCTCACATACTCAGCATAGGTGAGTGGAATGATCACATACATCAAAGCTCTGCCGGGGCAAAGCCAAACAGCATTAACTGCTTACCCCGCGAGTCAGCAGGTACTGCTGTTTGTCTTTGCAGAGAAAACTACTGTCTATGATGTCCCTTGCTTTATAGCTGCAGATGAAGGAGTTTTGACCTGCACAGTGCATCACATCACCTGAGCCATGAGGTTTGGTCCGTCGCGCTAAGCCAAAGGGCAGTAACTGCTTACTTGAAAAGTGAGCAGTTACTGCCTTTCAGCTTTGCAATGCGGCGGTGGTGGTAGGCAACTGGTATGTACGCCATTTTCCTGGTCCGCTACCTTTTGCTTGGGCTGCAAAACAGAATCTCCACCTGACCTAGGCAACCCCGTCAATCCAATAAAAAAGTTTTCCAACAGTCAAGTCTGCTCAAGACATAGCAGCTACCAGAGGCCTGACATGGAATGCCAGAAGCAGGAAGGCAGGAGGAAGTAGACACTCTATACTGTAGAGAGAAAAGCGGAGCAGGTAGAGAGAAGAACTTCTTCCATCTGCGTCGCATACATCACACCCAGCAACGCAAAGATGTCGGCGCAACGCTCGAGAAATACTGGTCCAATCAGGCAAAAACGATACGTTGAACCATCGATGGTTGAATGTTGGGCCAGCGTCGTAGACGCCGGACCAACATTGAACCAACAATGGATCAACGCATCGTGTCTGTTGAGACGTTTCAGATCCGTGTCGGTTGAGCCATGTTGTTCGTCAGTTTTTTTCAGCGTCCCGCCATGGCGACCTATCCACACCACTATATATACGGCAAAGATAGAAAACCTGTCCGCGTCCCGGTAAACGCCGCGTGCAATGTTTTAGATCGTTTATGTAAAGTTTTCGATAGAACACTTTTCAAGCGGCGATATTTATCCCGAAAATGTCACCAAAACAAATGTATTACGAGCAGTGTCATGAGTGTGGGACGGAATGTCTGTTGGTTTACGTAACAGCTGATGTACGAGTAAAATAAAACAGCTTTTTCTAACCCTGGGCTATGATTGGATTCGGTGCCACTTTTTTTAGATTTGGCTGTGTAAATACGGGTGAATTCAGGCCATAATATTTGTGAATTTAGCCTGACCAATTTTAATATCTATTCATCAGGCCTTAGGCTTTAAATATACACAAACACATACAATAATTGTACAAATATGCAACTCTAAATAAATTGTGTACAATAATTAAGATGTCAAGTACCCCTACCCCTTTGACATCCAGGATAAAATGTATAGAAACATTATGTGACATAAATGTTGCAAATAGCAATACCAGATGTGAATCTATAAATCTAGCTGTTTATCATTATCATTTTAGCGTTTCATATTTGCCCTTCAAGCAGAAGTAGATACCTCACAACTCAAGTGATTTTTATACTTTATATCGCCATAAATAAGGTCCCGGTGCTGACATTTACAATTATTATCGGACAGGAACAAGTAGATGGAGATATACAAACTACGCTGAACGTGGTGGCCGGATTTATATCACAGCATATATATACGAGACGTTGACCCTACGTTGTTCGAATACTGGGCCAGCGTCTGCGCCGCTGGTCCAGCATTAAAACAACATTGGGTCAACGTCTCGTAGCTGCTGTTATTATTGATTTCTCCGGCAGGGATGACATATAATGTTGATCTAAAGTCAGAAATTAGCAGTACGGGAAAGCATAAGCCGACCATGCCAGTAAAACTGAGAAATCAGTTGTCACGTTATATCACGTTGCAATTATTTAAACAATATCACGATTTCCATGCTGCAAAAATGTACACAAAATTAAACATGTTATTGTATTTCCAGGCCCATAGGCCTATACCAGGGTTGGAAACAGACCAGGCGAGGCCGTTGGCCGAGCGAAAATTTCTGAAAAGCCAAAAATGATTATTTTTTAGTGTTGATTAATAAGAAAATGTGAAGAGGTCTGCCTAGTGCTGGCGACGGGCCTGATTTCATCGCTGAAACTTTAGGGCAACAGATAAAATTCATATTTATTGATAATCTGAAAATAAAAAATGACTTCATCTTAGTAAATGTAAATATATACATCTAATATAAATATACACATGCCTTATTAAAATGAATTAACCGTAGCACATTTTTGTTAAACAATATATTTAATATAGATACATGCTGATGCATGCATTATTAAAAGGAATAAACCATATAATAATACGTATCACACAGTTGGACTAACTGAGTCAGTTAGGGGCCTATTTATCGGAATATCTGCTGATCAATTATTGTCTCTCAAAATCGCTATACTGATCATTAATTAAATCTGGTGATTTTGGTTGTCACCCGCACTGATTTTTTTTTTAATAACTAGTGTATTATTATAGTTGCAAAAATCCAGACCAGATGCGTTCGTTACCTCGGTATTCAGGTGTTGCATTTTCCACTTTGTGGTGGCAGATACGACCCTTTAATACCAAGGTGATGATCTAGACAATCAAGTACCATAAAATGAGAAAGTGTTTATAAATATGTGCACCACTTGCCATTTTACTTGAGTTATTAATTGTAGAAAATTATTGAGAAAATTATGAAATTTACATCGTCCAATATGTGATGCGTATAAAGCGGGAAATTTAGCAGATATGAACTACTAAGAACCACCGTTCACCATATTTAGTATGTATATATTTGTGTGTATATATATGTATATATGATTCCACTGTACATAAAGATAAATAAATAAATAAAAATAAATACAATTCTGTCAAATATGATAACAGCCCAGCAAACACATCAAGTCGTTCATCCAATGTTGGTTTAATGTTGGGACACCGATCGCTTGACTTTGTGAACTTGTGACACATCATCTGTGTTCCGATTTAACCCTTTCAGACCTGAATTTACTATTGTCATCTTTATCCACTACAAGCCGCGAATTGCTGTCGCAATTCTCGACTTGCAGTGGATAAAGATGACTTGGAGTGAGTGAAAAATTGTAGAAAGTTGCATTGCATTGGCAACAGTTTCTAGGAATTTTTTCTTCTAAAACTTCTTAGTTGCAGGAAAATTAAATCTGTTTTCAAGGATGTAAAATGATGCTTTAATGCATCGTGGGGGCTTAAAGGGTTAAACCAAATGTTTTTTTCTACGTTCACTCCTAAATATTCAATATTGCAGAGAGTCTCGGCGATCGTGAGGTGGTGTGCTCTGCCTCAGACCGACAAGGCTGGAATTTCGGGTCCTGTGTTTGAAGGGCAATTAAATGTCATCATCATCCTCAGGAGTTTCTCTAGAGCCAGATTGGCGTGATCCCCTCCTGGGTACAGGTATGTCCCTTCACCTGGTCACCTCAACATACGCATACCGACCGAAGAAAAATTAAACCACACGTACATAATATACGGTTCAATAACTTACTCGTTATAATATATGATAAGTCATACATGGGAGTAAACCAAACAAATCCAATGCCTACACTTTGGTTGAAAAAAAAATTTGTATTTATAATAATTATGAAATAAAATAAATTTACCAGACTTAATCTCTGAACCAGTTACAATAGCATCTTACATATATATCACAGAGCACCACGTAAGTACGCCGTCCAAATTTTGGCTAAACTTCGTTATATTGCCTGATAATGATTAATGTTAATATGCGGACAGGCGTTGTCGGGTATGTCATCTGGCCGTAACAGCTTACTTTTTAAGTGAGCAGTTACTGCATTTTGGCTTTGAATCACTGATCTCGCTGGCAGTACTGATGGGTATTGATTGTAATGCAATGCGTCCTTGTGCCCTAGCTTCAGGTGTGCTAAGTATATATATAATCAGATCACTCAATCCGACTACTGTAATCTGCATGCAACCTGCAGAATTTACATGTTAGCTGAAAAGTCAACGAACTTGGTTCAAAAATATAAATATCTCACTCTCCGGACACGCGACGTACTGACGTTGAATCAACGTCGTTGACGTTGATTCAACGTCAATGCAACGTCGTATGCCCAGAGGGTGAATCATTGGCTTAATTGTCACGTGTATGCTAATGGGCAATATTTTTTTTTAGTGCCACAGCTGTGGAGCGTTAAATCCCTTAGTCGATATTAAAGTGGTTGCATGCATATTGTACCATTGTTCCACACAACTTGGATCACACTGTATTATCTATTATATAAATATAATATGTTGAACCAATGTTGGGACAAAATAATCAATGCTGGCCCAACGTCTGCGGCGCTGGCCCAACATCAACACAAAATGGCAATATATGGCATCGTTTTCAGTCCTGATGTAGTGGTTAAACTGTTAAACGCTGCCGTCTGTCACGTCAGAGCTCGCTGGTTCGTGGCCCGCTCCGGTATTCAGATTTAATCATTTTATTGCCTCGTCCATTCGTAAAGATTCAGTATTGTGGGGAGCCTCTTTGGGCGAGAGGTAGCGTGCAGGGCATCAGACCGCCAGGTCTCTAATTTCTAATCTCGTATCTGGTATTCGGCAGTTTTATCTGATTTAGCTTACCATCCTCAGGAGGTTTTCCTGGCTCAGTTTAGCCTGTATAAGTGTATGTGCACAAAAGGGAGCTAAAACCAGGTTTTCATTCATTCATTCATTCATTCATTCATTCATTCATTCATTCATTCATTCATTCTTTCATTCATTCGTTCATTTATTCATTCATCCATGCAGTCAGATAAAACACGCCTATTGATGAGCAAAGACAATTCCCTACAGCTAATAAGATTGTTATTTTACTCATGTGGGAGATTTATCTGAGGGATACTTTGAAGCATATCAAAATAATAGTAAATGGTCTCACAACTGCGGTATAACATAAATTAAACTTACCGGAATATTATACCGGTATATCATATCGCAGCTGTGAGGCGAGACCCATTACTACGTCACGGTAGCATTGTTCGTGTCAGAGTAGTTTTTATGCGTTCATTCCATTGCATTTATAAATTAAACTGTTTCGGAATCATATAAAAATACTTTATTGTAATCGTCACCTATGACAACCAAAATGTGGACAGATAACTCTTGATTCAGACAGGATAGATTTTCGAAATAAAATAGTCTTAGTATCACCAAAGGAAAGGCATATACCACATGTGAATGCACCAAGACAAAAGGCCGAACCCAATAAGTTCACTGGGTTCCTATCGGAACTTCTGAAAACGTCTGTACATGCCATTGGTCCATCATCGTCTCCTTGGATATGAAAGGGTGTATCTACCGCTTTACAAAGCGGCAGATACACCCTTTCATATCCAAGGCGACGTCATATGTAGCCGGGGGATGAGCACTGGCTGTCCCACCAAACAAGACTTAGCTTAGCTTAGCTTAGCTGAACCAACGATGATCTAACGTCTAGGATCTACTGCGATAGCTGGCTGCGATAAAGCAGCTGCTGTTGCCGCAAGCATCTTACGTGTGTGAGTGGAGTACTGACGCAGTCTACATGCAAAATGTGATTGTACGAGGTCCACAGGGTAAAGAACTAAAGTAACACAAACCACGTTAGAAACATCTCAGAAAGGTCACAGAAAACGCCGCTATGCAAGCATTGTTTTGCAGGGTTTCGAAAAATATTTCCCCATCGTTCCACGCACATGTATCTTTCTTTCAACACTGGTAAACAATTCACCGAGCAGCATGCTGTAATGGCCTGATACACTCCATATACGATTAATGATAATGGTTTAAGACCAGCAATTGATAGACGATATTACCACGTACGAACTCCCCATATGTACAGTCACACTGTACAAAGTAATTAGCATTCTAGTTTAAATAACTTGTTAAATATCAATGCGGTCGATAGGTGCATTTAAAATCTATATGGGATTGATTTCCCTAAATTTAAAAGTAGTGAGTGGAGATTCGATGCGTTGTGCTCATGACTGGCTCATACTAAAAAAATACTGTACTTGTAACGTTAGTGGTTGTTGTACAATTAAAAATTAAAAACTGACAAAAGTCAACACGTACATCCAGCAAGCAAGATACTTTGACCAGATACTTCTTCAATGTTAGATCATGGTATTTTCTGCAATATTTGATCAGATTTAATAGTGGGCTGGTTTTGTTCACGATGAAAGGAGTTGTGCGATCCGTCCAGATATAAAGTGTGCGTTATCTTTTGGATTGAAAATAATAACTAGTGCGATTTATATATTTTACATATTCAGAAAATAGGTCATTTTGACATATCCTTTGTATATGCACATAATACGTGGCTAATGTTAGTAAATGCATTTATTGCAACATTATGTTACATAAAACTTAACCATAGACACAAATCCTTCTTTGACATGATAAATCGTTGCCTGATTTTAGCCTGGCAGCTGTGTTTGTCAAAACCTACGAGTTTTTGCATTCAGCTATTTTCAAGTTGAAAATAACTGAACACTTGATAAGCTTTCGCAACAACTTGATAGGTATGTATTGCTCCTTCTCGCAATTTCAGTTGATGAAATTTAATTTAAAGTAGTCACAAGAACTAACATTCTAATTTGTGCACGTATATAGGCTAAACTTGGCCAGGAGAACCTCCTGACATTGGTGCGATGAATGAGATGACACTACCCAGACACATAATTCGAAATTCGAGGTCGAGAACGCTACCTCTCGGTCACATAGGCTCCCCACAATATTGAATCTTTACGCTTGAGCGGGAAGAAACTTTTGGTCCTTTGATATAAATTAGTGACTCTACAAATCATACAGCAGATGAAACACTTAAATGAACACGGGGGAGTTACCATAATATTAAGTGAATTATACTTTTTTGTGTATATAGGCTATAATACAAATGTATTGATAAATTGCACATATATGGAAGCGAAAACATAGTAACAAAAATTGCAACAAAACCATATGGCATGTTATATCATTCTGTGAAGTTTGTCATGGGTTAATCTTGTGTAACCTGGTAACGGTGGATATTTTATTTGATATTCATCAGCGTTCATACTCTAGCTATCACATAAGGTTTAGGAGATAATGAGCCGATTGAGTAAAAATGACAGCCAGTCGGCAATTTAGATTATTTATTAAAAAAAAGATGAATTATGGTTCAACTGAAAACAAAAGTGCATAAAAAGAAAAAAATCATTGTTTTTTTGTCAATTTTCGCAAAATGAAAGGGCATGCCAAAGAAACGTAATTTTGAAAATCGTTTGTTCCAAAAAGTTTACCTGGAATAAGTAAGTAAATATTTTACGTATTTTTTTCAAAGAAACGCTAATAAGCATGTCTTTGTTAGACGCCATAGCATTTAAAGGGTTGAGTATATGTCGAATAATAAATTTTCACAAGGATAGACTATGTTATGTCCATGTGAAGTAAACAAACATAAGCTCATACATTTGTTTCTATTTGAAAAAACTATGGAGGTGGCGGTTGGAAGTGTGGAATACAGTATATAAGCAGTCCACTTACCGCGAGGGCTGCTTAACCCTTTAAACCCTCACGATGCATCAAAGCGTCATTTTGCATTTCTGAATATAAAATGAAAACCGGAATATATGCGACACCGGCGGTTAAAGGGTTAATGGCTGGAGCGTCCTCACACAATGTGACATATCAATGTAATCTGGATCCAGGTGTTTATTTTGCTAATTACGAGATGTCTGGTTGTGATTTCAAGAATGTTAAGCGGATTAGAATGACACGCGTGCTGCACATATTTGTCATTCATCCTTCCGCAATAAATTAGCATGGCCTACTACAAAATATACGTTGTGACAAAAAATAATAATACATTTAAGCAAAGAAATATTGCGCTATGAAATTTAATATCACAATATATTGACGTAATTGCCTGATGCATTCAAATTCAGTAAGGAGAATGTGTTGGGTATATAGTAAATCCGGCTAAACGTCACTTCTTGACATAAAATGGTCATTTAATTCACTTTTCTTATGTTACAACAGTGAAAACGGCAGGGGAAGGAGTAGTAAATATCATACCAACATGAGGGTGGTAATGGACAATTTTTAACATGTCAAAGTCTATAAACACCTCGCGATGTCCCCATGTTTCTTGTTAGTCCGCGAATAATCAATATTGTGCATGGTGAGCAGCTGTTACTAAAAGGTAGTGTGCTCGACCTTAGATCGAATTTTTTGTCTGGAGGGCGATATTATCTTAGTATCACCTCAGTCACCATTTTCAGGAGGTTCTAATGGATATAGTACCTTACATTTTCAATTTGACCATACTGATGTATCGTCAATAGAATTTTGGAGATATGAATAGTGCTTCCATCAAGCGTTGTAAAATTAACATGCTAAAAATGATGATGATGTTATTAATATCTTACAGCAGCTGGGTCGTTATGTGTCACTGAAACATAATATTTATATTGCGACTAACCCCACTCCCGTGGACTCGACCATACGGCGCATGCGTGCCATTGCATTGTGCGACCACAATGTTTATTCAGAAAATCATGACGACCCACCATCAAGCATATATATTTTAGGCTGCGTGCCATTTTTTAGAACTATGATAGGCCTTCTGAATGGGACGTCATACAGAAGACTAAGTGCGCGGGTCTGTACTAAATGTGCTAATTGAATGAAATTATAAGAATGGTCAACCTAAATAGAAACGAATTAGGTAATCAGTTAATCAGCTACGCGGGTATAGCCCAGTAATCAGTGTGACTGAGATAAGATGCATTCCGTGAATTCTTATCTGCGACAGCAAACGTGATTGTATTCTGGAAGGTAATGGATTTACCCTCATTTCCAGGTGCTTATCAAGTTGTAGGAATTGATGGCCAGATACAAGCAAGTGTTTGAGTATTCTAGACCAGCACTGGGAATCCAGCTGAGCGAACAAAAGACCCTAAACCAGTGTTGGTTTAATGTTGGTCTAATGGTGGGCCAGCATCAAACTAGCATTGGTTCAAAGTGTTGTGTTTGCTGGGAAGTAATCTTTGCGAAGGCTATCCCACCTGACACGTGATTTGACACAACTTTGGCACAGCATTGGATCGATGTCCCCAGCATTGCCCCACGGATATGCTGACATCCCGTGTTTGATGGGTGGAGTTTATTTATAGTTTTGCTAATGCAGACTGGTTCCTCGGTTATTTACTTTTTGCTGCAGGCAGCCACACAGTCAAAACCCAACTACCAAACCACTTTATAATATATTCATGATATCTAACACAAGTATTCTTCTTCAATTCATGACTGCATTTTTACTATGTTTGAATAACTCTAGTAGGCCTATTCGGGGGCATATAAAACTTCAGAAAGTTGTTGTTTTGCAATATTAATTTAATTCATACACGTCAAAGTGGGATGACGAGAGTGTTATGCAACGTTTGAAGGCTCTGGGAATGAAGCCATCGTCTCTGATGCGTGTGTAACACTAGGCCTGCAGAACAGCTGGCTATCCGGCATGCCAGGCTAGCTTATCTACGTCATATTGCGTCAATGCTGCCAGGCAAGGCTGCCGGGGCAGAAAACTTAACAGATGCCGATTCTGCCAAACCGTTGGAATCTGCAAATTTGTAAAATCAATAAACCGTTTGATTTGATCAGCTAAACTATTTTTATACACGGTAATGGTTCATCGGAATAAATCATGAACCTGAAAAAGTTCTATTGTCATTTTTATTCATGACTATTTTATTTGCAAAAGCTAGTTTTCTTTCTTCATTGTTAGCTTATATATCAGAAATTACATCGCAGTCTATGTATGGCTTCTAGTCTCACATTCAAGATTTTCAATGTTCCAGGTTTTGTTAACTGCTTATGTTTTATATTAAATTACTATATTGCATAGATTCATTCTTCCATTTATTTGGGAACTTTTTATGTACGCACCAAAGAAACAAGGCCAGTAGTGTGGGAATAGTGCACAGAATCACACGTTTTGGTACGCTATCATTCAAACCGAGCTATTTATAATAATATAAATCAAATGTAATAATTTCCAGGTTAAAGATTTAATGTATTTCTTGTATTCCTCTTATTAGATAGATAAACATGTAGGCATAAGTGGAGCTAAATCATGTGCGGCTATGAGGATACAACGTCAACTCTATGGATTGTCACCAAAATTTATCAAAATAAATTAGTTAAAAATGTATTTGCTGGGCCCATTATCTAGTAGGCCTAGGCCTACATGTATATCCAAAGACGAGATGTGAATATATGCAGGCTATCGGAAAGGGGGGATGTTTGGAAAGAGGTGGGGACAAAATACCTAATTGCCCCGTTTGGTTAAAAAATCTGATCAATTTGGGTTTGAAATTAAAGTGCATGATGCTAGGCTACAGTATTTGAGAACAATCTGCTCACTGTTTTTTAACAAAAGATTTCACTAGATTCAGAATGATCAAATAGGTCTACATTTAATCGGGCATTTAATTAGCCTACATTGTGTGGTTTTCCTGTTAAAATGCGTTTATGCCTAGGCCTACTGGAGAACCCATTGCACATAATTTATGAAATTGTTTAATTTGAATTACTCGGAAGAAAAGCAAAAAATAGAAAATAAACGTCCGGTGTTACTAACAAAATGTCGTATTATGTTTTCAATATAGCTGTTAGATAAAGGCAAGTGGAATTTTCTGATTGACATCTCTTGTCATGCTTCTAGGAAGGAAACCAATGCTACTAATTCATAAACTATCAACATTTTTACGTCGTAATCACAAGATGAATAAAACGCCTATTTATACTACAGTACCGGTATGTATTTTTAGAGGGTGGGGGGGGGGGGTAAATATATTCGTCAGGTAAACATTGAATATCAAGATATAGGGCCTAGGGGCCTACAAAACAAAAAATTGGGAATTGAAGAATATTAAATAGATTGCTTATTAAACTTTAAAGCTGAATTTGAGTCACCACTCCAGCAAACACAAAACAGTTGTATAACATTTATATAGGCCTAATGTTGGACAAACGTCATAGACGTTGGGCCGTCCTTGTATAAATCATTAAATGCTCAGCTATAGCCTACAAATGTTTTGTGATTGCTGGGAAACAGCTGATTGCCCAAGAACTGGTATGGAGTCTAGCAATGACAATGTGAATGTTTGATCTGAATTATAATCAAATATATCTTGTAAATATCCACAGTTGGCCTACACATGTGTCCTGCAATATCTATTTGATAGCTAATTCAACAGCTAGGAATATTACTGACTGATTGTTTATTACCAGTTTTTTTACCGGGCTGCAGAATTTTGACCAACAGTATAATGGCATATATGCATGTACACAGTATCTCTTAAACCAGCAAACCATTTCTTGTATTGATAGACCCTAACACCATTGAATTCCCGCTGCTGCCACCTGGTTGTGGTCCACATGTTCATGTGTGCACTACATCAGCAGCAACGACGGTTAGAAAAACTGCAAAATATTTGCTATTTATTAAAATGTATTTTAATATATAATATTTATATTCAAATAACACTAGTGTAAGTGACAACTGTAAAGAAAGCATTGTTGAAGGTTGAGCGCACCTTCGGTTTTAAAAATAGAGCGGAATCCTAGCCTTTCAATATGTCATTACGTCACAAGTCCTTTTGAGGGGTGTCCCCGGCACGTGATCTCTATTCAACCAATCACATTTCACCACATTGCCTACGCACACAGGGCCGCCGGGCAGGGGCCATGTTTACGTGTCGAAGGGGTGGAAGGCTACATGTATTGAATAATAAGACTCACGAATTTATTTATTTAATTCTGACAATGTCACATGTGAATGTAAAGCGTGATACAATAACGTAAACACCAGATTCACTGTAATATTCTTAAAATAGCCCCAAATGAACCAAACTGTATATATTTCGTAATCCCTCACCCACCAAGAAACCTGAACTCCCCTATAAAAGGTCCAATGTGGCCGGTATATGGGAATATTCATCACTTCTGCTGGTGTGTGTGTGGTGCGTGTTGGATATTCGTCTGAAAATCTGGCTGGAAATTTTCTTTCTGGCTTGGATTTTCGGAATAAAGCTCCTCTCTTCTACTCAAGGAAATCGGTGGTCTTTTAGATCTGGACACTGAAAAGCTAACACCCAATTATACTTTATGAAGAGGTGATAAGAAAACCCACAAGCAATCATGGATGACTCGCACACCAAGACCACCGAGGAGGTGGTAAACTATTTTAAAACAGACGAACATACAGGATTGTCTGACGAACAAATCAAACGAGCTCAGGAAAAATACGGTCCAAATGGTGAGTTAATGTATCATAATGTTTGATTACCTTTCATCATACATACGATCGATTTCTATTGATAACTAGCCAAGGTTTTCAAGTAAAACATAGGCTATTTGTCGGTGCGATGAATCAAAATTTGCCTGTGTGTGACTGAGTTTGACGTGTGCATTTTGATCAAAATTTAGATCCACCCTACACCACGCCGTCCACGACCACGGATTCATTATTAACCCTTTAACTTTTAAACGCCAGATCATAAACTTTAACGTTAATTGTTTTTTTTACTCACTTGACATTGTTACGATTGTAATGTAAGAAATTGTTCTTAAATAGTTTAGTCTATAAGTATCACCTGATATTTAGTCTATACATGTCATACTGTTTAAATCAACAATATTCTTCATGAATGGATCCAATGTGATATTGACTATAAAATTTAATTATATATAATTGAGATATTGCATCATTAATATATATCGATAACTAAACATTAAAATAGTACCTCCAGAGTTGCTTTTTTGTATTCATGAATGGATCCAATGTGATATTGAGATATTGCATCATTTATATTGATAACAAAACAATAAAAAAATATGCCTAAATTCATAATACTAGTATTTATTCTAATAAACCCACTGGTCATTAATTTGAATACCTCCAGGGCCTGAGGCTACAGGGGAGGTGGGCGCTTGGTGAAGTTGTTTTAAATTTCTATATATTGTGTAGGCCTACCATGTCTGAGTCATGGATTTTATTTTCATATCAGGGGGTTAGGCGTTTATTGGAATATGGGCATTTCTTAGTATAACTACTGTACCGTAGTCTACTTACAATGACGATTTTTCCTGTAAAACCTTACCACACGCTATTAGTATTAGATCTACATGCTAGGGACCACCATGGAAATAAGAGTCACTGGACCCTATAATATATACTGTTCTTTTGTCCCTGGTGTAGGCAATATTTTGTAGAAAAGCTATGCAATTTTGGCCGTTTGCTAATATCAAATTTGAAATTATTAGCGAAATATTTATACATGGATGATAACCTGGGATAAAGTGGGTGTCAGACATTGAAGAAGAAAATGGCTAATCGCTAATTTTTGAAAAAACTTTTCCCTGTTGTAACAGTGTAACCAGTATGCACCTGCATAGCCTTGATTATTATGATGCATTTTACTGTTCGGTAGCCTACTGTTTTACTGAAATCAATCAAATACATTTTTTCTGACGTACATCAATTTTCAAAGTCTAAGCAATTTAACCTTTTTCTTTCTGCAGATCATAAATAAAGCCATCCCACTTGTTTACCAGATGCTGAGGTCATTCCCAGAAACCGCTCTTACATTTGGTTGATCCACCCCTCCAAAGAGTAATGCCTGTCAACACAGTCAGCATTTCTAAAATATCGGGGTACCCCAGTATATCTGAATTTTAATATAATTTTCATTCTGAATCCTGCCATTGCATCCTGGCAATTTCCACCCGTAAAACATATATAATGAAAAATGGCCTTACACAACAGTGAACACTGTGACATACCAAATTAAAATTTTTGTCCAGAGGACTCTCGTGCAAGTTTTTTTAAGAACATTTTTACTTGGAATGCATTTTTTGTAACTTTTGCAAAATTAGGTGTTAGGACTAATATGCATTTGCAGTCCTGACCACTGTGACTTGCCTGTCATGACAAGTGACAGAATGAACAAAGTTACAAGTCCCATGAAATAGAATGCCTTCAGCATGTCCAGCTCTGTAATGTCACATGTAGGCCTATATGTATTTAAATAAAACATAATTATAAATGTATGTTTGCATTCGCATATATATTGGTCTACATAGGGCCTACTTGACAGTTAATTATGTATTTTATGGTCGGCCACCCCCATCACGATTAACCCTTTAACCACCAAATTATCCATTTGGAATTTTCACCCATTTGAAATTGTGTCTTCCGAAGCGATTCACAACTTCAAGTGAATGAAAATTATGCCTGAAGAATTGATAAAATAGAGGTCAGCTATTTGATAAAATAAGAGGTCAGCAATTTTGAAATCTTATTGACATGTTTGAAAGCTTATGTTTGATGACCGTAATAAAACAATGAGAAACATGAATAGAGTCAGATCAGTGGTTAAAGGGTTAATGGAATCATCCAAGCATGGTTAAACCCCGTCTCGAATATGTTATAGACTAGTTTATTGGCTCTTACCCTTAATTTTAAACCATGCATGGCCGGAGAACATTTGTCCTTCATTGTAAAATTTATCATGAATTTAAAATCAATAGTCTTCTCTTTTCCCAATGATGGTTATAACATTGCCCTTATTGAAATGACAGCTGGTTTTGTTATAAATTCTAGTGCTCACTTGAACTCCCATTATTTGAAAAGGTATTGAAATCTGCCCCCATTGCATTTACACAATCGGATTGTTTTTGGGTTGACCGTTGTGCTCCTACATACATAATTGAAATAGGAAGAATAAAGAATTCATCAACTGGTTCGATTTATAAATGTGAAAACAATAAAAATGATAAAAAGAATAAATAAATCTGATTTTCACATTTTTTACCAACATCGGACAAATTAGGAAATGTGGCCTCACAGAATGCTAAACCTATTCTATAAACACATACATGTACGACGTTTTTTAATATTTGTGAAATTATTGATTTACCAACCCCGAGACAAAATCACTGACTCCGTAGTTATTTTGAAAAATTGGTATTGCCCGAGTGTCCTGTCGGACCGTTGCTAGGGTGTCAATTATTGACCTTGTACAAAAATTACTGGTCTCGGATCGGCTTTAAACCCTTCACTGGCCCTGAATACAACTCTTACCCTGCTCGAGCTGCATAGCCTTGATGCCAACTTTAAATATTCTGGCTTCTCAGTGTGAATAACTAACTGATTACATTACTCGTCCATTCGACAAAAAATAATGACTTTTATGTTAAATTAATAACAGAACACACAACTGTTATGTAACTTTTTGAGATATTTAGAGATTAACATTACGTAATAATGGTGATTTCATTAGACCTACAGGAAGTTTGGTGACAATGACTGTAACAGCCAAGTTAAGATATTATGATTGACCACCAAGGTTCTAGCAGATAATTTTTAACAATATTTCTTTGATCTGCAATCATGTAGCTGAAATGTTAGTGATTCTAATAAATGTAGGCCCCTATTGGGGATCCAATTATTCGAGGCAAAATCTTGTATATGACCGTACAAAGATTTTGTATGGGGCAATCTGTGGCTGAAACCTTTTAAATTCTGTGTCAGCCACGTTGGGCATATTCTTCTGTTGCTCGATGCCTAGCTCAAGATAAAAAAAATCTGCTTACAATTACATGTATAAGAAAAGTTAGACTGTGCCTGGTAAATGATGTTTTGTGGAAAAACGCACCTCCACACTGATTTCCATAATCTGGTGACAGATGAATTTTTTGTGTGTTCTCTCCAATCTGGATTTCAATAGTGACCGGTCAGAAAACCTATAATGTATCATAGAAATAATTTGTATACATGTAAACACAGGATACATTTACTGTGCTATCATGACTATACATATGTATGCTATAACAGCTACTTACATGTAACTTCTTAAGTTACTGGTACTATGAAATTAAAAATAGTCAGCCCAAATGTTAGAGAGCTGTGTATACTTTTGTTTTTTGATATCTTAAAATACTCATTTTTTTGTTTTTTCTTTTTCATGTGCAGAGCTACCAGCAGAAGTTGGTGAGTAGGCCTACTTTTTTCATGTGTTGCTAAGTATTCTGTAATGTCCAAGTAATTTTGTAATATTCTTGAAAAGAAAGACTTCAAATGGTGCTGACACAAGTTGTAGTACAGTACTTATTGCCATACAAGATCAGCTAACCTGCCAAATTGTCTTGTTTACTTTTTCACCCACTTAAAGTTGTCTCGCTGTCACGACCTACATACATACAACTAAGCGGCTGCAAATTACTCACATTTGAATTGTTTATTTTGAGACCGAACATTTGCAATAAATATGCTGTACTCCTTTTATTCCCAATAACAGTGCTTTGCTGAGCTATTGTTGTTGTTGGCAGTGAAAGGGTTAAATGTACGGTAGGCCTATGTACACAACAATAGTGATCCTAAGTTGGAAACTTCATATTTTCTATTTTAGATATAGTCCAGTTTGACTTGTAGTTGTTAATAGGTGTACTATTGAAACGAGATTTTTTAAAGAATTTTTTTTCGGTTCTGGGACATTCACTTTTAGGTGGGCTCTGAGAACTGAGAGCAACTGAGAGCAAGTTCCCTGTATGCACCTTACTAGAAATGTATGGACTAATAATTTTCATGTTTTGTAATAAAATTATTTAATATAACACGCTATTGAATACCGGTACATCTGAATGCTGTTAAGCAGAGATCATACAGACTATGATCGTGATTATCTCTGCTGTAACCTTAAATGCATACAATTAATTTATCAATGTTTTCGATTGAACTGCTTCTATGGGACGGGCAAGTATTATAGAAATTTTATGTACAGAGATGTTTTATTCCTCCATTTTAAACACAATATCTGAAGACATTTTGTTATTGATACTAGTACGGATACCGAAAACTTGTCGTTGATATAATAGCAGCAGGAAATCCATCACAGCATAGAATCAACTGGTTGTGACCTTATGCATGCACTTTATAGTAGAGCTATACAACAACTGAAATGTATGTTGTAAAATGTTGATTCGTTGTAGTACATGTATGTTAACTTTCTGCCCGCCAAATTATCTTAACCCTTGTCCCGCTAGACCCGTATATACAGTTTCAAGAAGATTTAAGCCAAATGATATGTCACTGAAATGGATAGATTGTGGTAGATGTTCAGTTAGTGAAATAATTCTATTTAGAAGATGTACATATTTTCAAGAAATATAAATATTTTTCGTCATTTGAAGCTGGATATTGCGTTACAGTGTTTCATCTAGGGATTAGAAGGGGCATGACGCCACCGATTATTGGGGGCACCTTATCATGCCCGCCGGGCACCCAGTTGACTCGGTTGGGCATTTCCAACACCCACCCTCCCCAATTAAGGGTACAAACAGAATCAGTTAAGTATGTAGACATCGCCAGTTATTACCACTATGTACACAAGCCGTTATCAGGTATTGCGTCATAGGTGTGAGCGCGAGACATCAGTGATGCCGGGTGTTTTCCACAGTGACAATGGCCTGGGTGGATTAAATATGACGTAGCAGTAGTTCAATGAGGCACTTCACTGTCTCAATATTAGAAGGGCATAATGGCGCACCTGAAGGGCAACATGGCGCACACGGAGGGTAACATGGCGCACACGGAGGGTAACATGGCGCACATGAAGGGCAACATGGCGCTCACAAAAGGCAACATGGCGCTGCGCCATGTTAGAAATGTCTAGATGAAACACTGCGTTAGCAATTCCGGCGTCAAATGACGACAAATACAATTGAAACAATTCAGCAGGACAAAGGTTGTTTAAATTTTTACCTACTTGAAGTTGTGTCTCGTTAGCAAGAGCCACGACTTCTACACGTTGGTCATGTTTCTACTTTCTTTCAGGAAAAACCTTGTGGGAACTCGTGTTAGAACAGTTTGATGATCTTCTAGTCAAAATCTTACTACTTGCAGCCATCATATCATTTGTAAGTATTACTAGTATTAGCATTACTTAGAACTCTGTATTACTACCATTTGTAAAAAAACATCGCAACCAAAGGGGTTTTTTTCACTTTAAAATCATCATAAATATCTTAGTTAGCTCTTTCAGATTCATTTGAATACCGTATCTATGTTAGGGGTCTATGGCCATTAGAAATATTTCTACTCTTACAGTGCGGGGATTGACTCTGACGTCTACAGACGTCAGATTCTGACGACTTAAAGTCGATCCCCGCGCTGTAAAGGTTAACCCTTAACTCGCTAAGTTATCTATTTAAATTTGCACCCACTTGAGGTTGGGTCTCGCTACTGTGGTCGACAAGTTCAAGTGGGTGAAAATTACTCATAATTGTTTAATTTGAGACCAAAAATTTGGAGATATTGATGTTTAAACACACATTTTTTTCTGAGTAGGCCTACCAGTAATTTGATCACATCATAAAACGGATTAAAAACAACTATATAGTCGTGATTAGGTAGTTGTGGAAGGGTAAACTTTGGCAAAACGTTATCAAAGTATTTGATTAACATGATAAAAGTTAGCATTTTATACTTAATTTATTATAATAAATTTAATTTTCGCTTATCTGAAGTTGTGGGCCACGTATAGACCTGCCTGTAACAGTTCATCAGCAGAAAATAATTCAATGTATTTTCATAATAAATATCATTTTATATAATTTTGTTGGAGAATAAGGGTATTACTAGTACACCCATGCACCGGTCTGTCAAAACTAATCCATATAAAAACTGTATTAATGCACAGGATTTTATGTGCGCATTAAACAAAAATGTAAAGATCCTTCCAAATAAAGTTTAAGTTGAATCGGATTTCAAATTGCAAATCGGCCAATTGATAATCAACATCACTTGTGACAGCTAGTTATAATGGTACACATGTATGTAGTTGGTGTAACATGTGTACATACCGTAATTTGTTAAAACCAGAAAATGGAATTGTCATACTTATTGATCAGTGCGAGACACCGGCTCATATTCATCTCACACGTCACTTAACTGTTTTAACTTAAGTTCTAAATACTTTTAAACAATAATGTTAATGGATTGGAAGTTTTAATAAAGTATAAGGGATTAGCCCGCTTAAGTTTGTAATATAACTTATAGTTATATTGGTGCCAGTTGGTTTCATGCTTTAATGCACAACGTATGTGTATGTACATGTATACCAAGTGCGTTATGTACCGGGCATGTAGTGTAGATAATTTGAGTATTTCTGGCGTAGATATATACATGTACGTATACATGTATGATAGCGTTGTGAATGTTGTGCCAGAACAAGTCCAAACATAACCACATATCAGCAGGTTTTTGTAGACTTTACACACCGCACGCCATACCTGGACATCTCCCTCCCCGATTTACATATTGTAATTTTAAACCTAATCATTAGCAGACTGTAATTTGTGAAGAACCGTTTTAAATGTTGTGATGGCTTTTTTGCTGAAAAGGTGGCTTATCGCGTATTTTAGTATACCGGTACAGCAGTATAAATTTATCACCATTATTATACCGGTATTATTTTTGGAAGAGTAGAAAATCAAACATTACTATTTGTTAATGTCAACACCAGTGACTGACGTACATGTACCATAGTGAATTACTCCAGAATGTGCCAGCATGACACGAGTTTATATGGTACACTATAATCTTCTCATGTGACCTCAATCTAGCAAAGCCACGTGTGCTTTACCCACCATGTTTACCAAAATAATATATTTTTATAATATGCTTGTTTAATGTAACTATAATATTATCAGAGAACCATTAAAATATATATTTCGAATATTCAATAAATTTAATGAAGGCTATTATCTGACCATGAATAAATTGACTGATATTTGACTAAAGTACACCCGGGAAGTACACGTACACCTTTAAATCTTTAATCATCACATTGTAATTCTTCTCGGAGATTGCAACATTTTTTTCTGGTTCTCAGTATGACACGTGTTCTACAAACATACACCTCCCAATAAACACTTGATGTAGTTGTTGACCCAAAAGAGGTTTAATGGTGGCCCACCGCCTTGGACTTTGTCCCAACATTAATCTAACGTCTTGTTTGCTGGGAATGAAAATGAATAGGGGTAGCTTCACAATGGTGACGCGATTGTCACACATGTTGCGATGACGTAGGTTGTATGGTAGGATCCCCCTCCCTACCCAGCACACACAAAACATTTGTAGAACATTTGTACAACGTCGGTCCAACGTTTTCGACGTTGGACAGCATTGTACAAATGTTATACAAACGTTTCGTGTTTGCCGCGATATCATTACACTGTCACCAAATCATGCAGTACTGGTTTCTCCGGATACGGGTATAGAATAGACGGTTGATAATGACGTATGTAATCTTAACTGGAGTCTCGGCCCCCTTTCATTATAATGTATACACGGTATCTTGTCGTAGCGTACATGTGCGTGATATAAATGTCAACTCGAGGCTTAGGTGCATAGACTGATAGAATCCACTGGAAGCATGCTGACGCGTCCACGTGGCACTCGGCCATGAGTCACATTAAATATGCCTGCGCACAATACAGCCCATACATGCGCAGTAAATATTGGCTTATTCGCGCATCAGCAGTACATAATAAGTTCTTAGGTACCGGATATTATAACGTCATAATCTTAATAAAAAACGTTAACCCCAATTCACGGAAACCTTCAAACCCAATGTATTATCAACCATTGTTAAATATATATAATAATTTATTATTTATATCTATCTATATATAAACTGATTATACTGTCATGACACGTCGGCTTCTCGGACTGGTCCCGAGACGCTCTTAAAATAACATTGGCCCAACGCTGGGATAACACGCTGTTGCGAAAAGAACTATAAATTGTTTTATTTATAGCATTTACCTATATACGATGTATATAATAATAATAATTTTTACTACAGGTCTACTTAACATTCTTAATTCAACTATATTTCGTGGCTTTGATTTAGAAAAATTGAAACTTTCATTTCGATAGAAAGATAACCTAAAATACCTTACTTAGCTCTGCCTAGCAAAACTGCGTGTTTAATAACCAGTTATAATAAGGCTCTCAGGAATAGCTCCGTTCTAGAAAATAAGCAATTATAATCATCTGATTATTTCATGTATTCACGGCAGTTTATTTCTTGATATAAATATAACTGATATAAAAACACCACTCAGACCTAATAATATAAACATACGTGTCCCCTTTCATTGGAATATTTAGTTTAAATGTACGAAATGTACGTGGGTTGGGATTTGTGTGTAATGTGAAGAAAATGTATTATTTAAATTGATATTTTTAACACTTTCACTGATTTCTGCTCGTCTTTTACTGTCCTAAAAAGATTCAATATGAATAAGCAGAATAACTTGATTGCCGATTCTAAAGTACCAATCACGAAATCTGCGAGATAATTGATTAAAGAACTAATGAAGTAGTTCTGTGATTCTAATTTCTTATTACATTTTCAGGTGTTAGCCTGGTTTGAAGAGTCTGAAGATCAGGTCACCGCTTTCGTGGAGCCTTTCGTCATTTTGCTCATCCTCATAGCAAATGCTATTGTAGGAGTTTGGCAGGTGAGTTGAATCTTTATGATGATGGATATTATCCTTCTATGTTTCAAATGTTCTGGGTTAGAATTTAGCCTACGTGTGTTTAGTTTTATGATCACTTATTTATGCATACCGGACAATATACAACCAAGAACAACAGATGACGCCTTCTGTTTCTCTGACGTAGTATACCATAGAGTTTTACTTTTTGGGTGTTCATACATCTTTTGCTGTCAGCTCGTCATTTTATCTTCTCTGATTAGGATGGGCCATGTTGCAGCTTCTTTGTAGATGAAAGAGAAACCATGCATCCTGTTGCCAGATTGACCACCACGTGTGCTAAGTGTACATGTATTTACTTAGAGATACATGCAATACTACGGGATTGATCATTTGTAAAAAAGTGTACAGCTAGCAATCATCGACATAAATGACGGAGAGTTGTTAAACACTCAAGGGAATTTATAGGAGAACAAGAGCAATTGTTCTGGGATTATAAGCTGACTATTTGTGATTGACGATTGGTCTTCTTGCACTAATAAGATTGACACTATACATTGTCTAATATACTAAGCCTAAACTATTTTCTCGTAATTTTTATGTGTACATTACTATAGTATATTATTGAATTAAATGACTAACATGCTTTGAGGTACAGAACATATTTTATTTGAAAGTGTTCTTTGATATCTCGTATCGTTTGATGTTCATGGAGTGCGGGTTCTGTTTGCTGTGTGAGATACAGTAGATCCCGAGGCTTGCTCCTGCTACACCAGTAACCCGAGAGCTGGTAGGCCAATAATAGCTGCCACACTTACGCTGTATTGCAGTGCTCCCAACAGCCAACGATCTGGCATCTGTTGTAAAGTAGATGGTTGCTTGGCCGCCGCTTGGCAGGACTTGCCTACAGCTTCTGATGGTGGCATTAGTAACTTGTGGCACTTAATGTCAGCCATCCTACATCCCTCACTCCCCGTGTTCTGTACATTTTATGTGCTCTGCCGTGTAAAGAAAGGCTGCAGCAATCATTGCTAGTGGTACTCACACACCTTTCCCAGTTCTTTCTATGTACTATAATATACATGGTGCTCCGCCTATCAATATTTCCTGGCTGCACCGATACCATATTAAGTGCGTAAGACCATCTGACATTTGCTCTATTCTACGTTCGGGTTCGGTAATACTGAGCCAAGTACAACTCCTGCTGTTTTTTGTATGAGCTTGGCTTTCAAGCCCATCATATGTAAGCAGCTAAATTAAGAATTGTGTAATAAATTACTATAACTTCAGAAATGTAATGATGTAGCTCACATGGATCTTCGACCAACCAAACTCACTACATGTAACACCCGACCTCTCTCACCAAGTG
Organism: Flabesymbios commensalis; assembly: GCA_964017125.1. Taxonomy (NCBI): domain Eukaryota; kingdom Metazoa; phylum Annelida; class Polychaeta; order Terebellida; family Flabelligeridae; genus Flabesymbios; species Flabesymbios commensalis. The sequence goes on from OZ024903.1 coordinate 36,232,399, forward strand.
ACGCCAAGAGACGGTCACGAGAATTTTTGAGGTCCTATTGTATTTTGTCACTTTAATCAGCTAATATTCTACCCTGATCTGACGCACGTGAGTTAGCCGACCTAACATGCCGGATATTAATCTTATTGCCAATGTACGCATGGCTCATAATGGGCTCACCTGTATGGCAAAATCTCTATGAAGGGTGCAATTAATGTATCAATAGTATGTTCAGCAGATCTGATCTGCTGACGGATTAGCCCAAGTAGGCTAGTTGCGATTCAATAACCCTCTGCCATTTGAAAAGAAAAAAAACGTTCCGTCAAGATTGCGTCGTATTTTATCCAGCAATCGATACAAAGCTCCTCAAATACCTGATTTAGAGTAGATTTGTTTTTGTTCTGTTGCAATACGTTTATTCCGTGCATTGAACGATTAAAAAATAAGTCTGAAATAGTGTGCACATGGTGCAAGGTTGTTCTTTAATATGATTGAAACATATTTTTCGCTCAACTGGAAAATAAACTTGTAATCATGCCTATACCATGTATACCACATTGAATCAATGTGTTGGAACCTTTTTTTTTTGACGCCATTAATATCTGTTAGAGTGTGTGCTCACGCTCACTGCTCATCTGGTATCGTGCAAATTATAACACATCTAATTTACATTACCATCTTATTAGCCGTTTTAGACGATGGCTAACTAAACCATTCCGGCGCAACGACTTGCTGTACTAACTAGCCGTCTGTCCTCCAATGCAATGCGAGTTAATATGTCATTACCATGATTACAGTGATTGCCATCGGATAGTGTTATCACCATGTAAGGCACTGTCGCATGTTCACACACGCCTGCTGCCCATTTTGTCACCTAAAGCTAAAGAGTTGTATCTACCACTTTTTAAAGTGGCACATACAAATACTTATGAAGTTGTATGCCCTGTCTCTCGGCAAACACGAGGCGTCGGTTGGCCCAATGTTAGTTCAATATTGGCCCACCGTCTACGACATCGGCCAACATTAAACTGGGAGCTGTTATTTGAGTCCTCTACCATGGCTATTTGATCCATCGGCTCCAGATCGATATCAAATAGCCCTGGTAGGGCTCAAATTCTCCAAGTCATTCAGCAAACACAAAGCATCCACCAAATGTTGGTACAATGTTGGTCCAGCGTCGTAGACGATGGGCCAACATTGGGCCAACATCGGGTGAATGCTTCACGTATTTGCTAGGCAGGCCTCAAATTAGTAGAATGCCTTCCAAATACACGCTATTGAAGTTGTGATGCCGGTATTCACGACAGCGAACTGACGCTATATAAACATATATTTTTCAGGAACGTAATGCTGAGAGTGCAATTGAAGCGTTAAAAGAATATGAACCAGAAATCGCCAAAGTTCTGCGCAAAAATCACAGAGGTGTTCAGAGAATTAAGGCGAGAGATTTGGTTCCCGGGGATGTGGTCGACATTGCTGGTAAGTGTATCTCCCCCAAAATGTATTAAATGCATTTCTGATCTCACCAAGGTCTTTGTCAAATAGAACATATTCTGACAGATTGTCTGGCTGATTTTTCAGACCGTGCCCGACACATTCATTAGTCAATAGTGTGGTTACAGGTGGCTGATGTTATGTATATTATAGTGTCACCTATCACTGCCTTTATCAACAGGGGAAGTCGCCGAAGCATTACATCAGCGACTTTTTTGTAACGACACAATGAATCGCATCACAACATGCGGTAAATTTGGCCAACTACACATGGCTTATCACTATTATGATCAACTGATCATGTTGATAGCACGTAGTAATGACCACGATAGAAGGTTGTATGGCAGCGCACCTGTATACTGGTATTGGACCATGCATATAGTTTGTGAACAGCAACCAGATGCCCGGTGCTGTTATAAACATTATAACAGCATCGGGCAGCGACACCTGCATCATCAATCAACAGCCTGACATTGCATGCTTAGTCTATAGATGTGTTGCATGACTTACGTGACACGATCCATACAAAATAATAGCCCTAATGCCTTATACGCATACACCATGTACACTGTACACGCAATTGTATTATTATACAGAGTATACATTACCATGATTATGCTATATGTGATATCCATCATTTTTATGGTCTTCTGCGACCGCTGGCATTTCACGCGATTTCCATCATGTGGGAGTTAATGTTATGCAGATTAACATGATTAATGGACTTCCTTGCTGACATACACGTAATATTTTAAATCTACGAAACGCAATAAGTATATGGTTTATGGCTTTGTAAGTGATACAATAAATTCAGCTATAGTATAAATCTATTACGTTCCGTCATAAGTGTGGGCAATAATCGATTGTCGGTTGTAGCCCATACTAAAGTTTGGAAAACGGATGTTAATTTTAATTGCTTTATTATTTACTATATATATCTGATGGTCGTACATTTACCGGTACATCATTTCATAATAATATGATGATCTCTCTTTGACACATTCTCGCACGCATATAGATAATGTGGATGTGGCCTTAATACATGAACCACTTTTTCTTGAGTGTTTTTTCTGTAAGCATCTGCTGGCATCTGTCGGCTCAAAAATGCCTAGTCACGATGTTGATCCAGCAAGTAGTTGAGCCCGCGGCGGGCGTGGCTGAACACGTATGGCCAGCGGCGGCGGCGACCGCTGCTGCTGCTGCCGCTGCTGGTGCTGCGTCAATGCACCTGTATAGAACAGCAGCAGCAGCACCAGCAATAATCCGCACTACATCCAACCACTGACACTGACACATCCCGGCAGACACGACACATTGACCCAATGTCGGGTTAATTTTGGGCCAGCGTCTGCGACGCTGGTCCAAGCATTGGGTCAATGTGCCGCGTTTCCAGGGATCCCTCGGTCTGACGTGTGATTTTGTTTGTTTAGTGGTGGATATGATTTATTATATATACTTAAAAAATTTTTATAGCTGAGCTGCTACCGCCTGCAAATAATTATTAAACAATATTATATTATATCCCCGCAAACATGTAACTTAGTTTTGTTGTCATTTCTACGTTGTCAACGTCTCTTGTACATCACGTTAAGCTGTAATTTAAGATACATGTTATGCATACATGTATACATGTGTACACAATATGTATCATTATATAATTTATTTGCATAATTTTGTTACCATGGTTTCTGGTGAAAATGATAGTTTCTGGTGAAAATCCTTACAATCCCTATGAATTCACACATAATACCCACATTCAGTAGCCATCTCACAAATGTATTGATTAGAGCTCGGTCTGTGTGAATTTTAAATTTTTATCCGGTTTTCCAGGAAAAGCTGAGTAAGCCCCTTTGGATTTCCATAACATTTCTGAAATGAATATCCGTGATGGAACAGCGGTTGTAAAGTACAGATTTTATTGTATTCCACTATGGGACTCCCATGACCAGCATGACCAGCGGGACCAAACATAACCGATCATTTAGCTTCGAGTATACACTGTGTTTAAAATGTGAATTTACCTTAAGACGAAAACAGAAATGATATCACACATGTATACATACGTGTATGGTTTTAAAACTAAAAACGGAGATGACATAGCCCATGTCCACATACTTGTTCATACGTGACATATTAAAATGATGTATACATGTTCATATGCATACATTTATGTATAATTAAAACGGAAACGGAACTGCTATAGCACATACATTGTTACACATGATACTGATGTTTATGCGCTTATGCATGTATACGTTTTATATATATTATCAAACTATATATAAAACTGGTTAACACGTCCCACATTAAATAACGATAATGATGGATAATAGATAATGAAAACGATGAAATTCAATTATTGAAAAATTGAAATATTATAGTAAGCTGGTTGGTTATTTCCGTCATTTTCGTATTTTCTTTGTTATATTGTTCTAATTAGTGATGACCACTCATAGCTTTTGTTATTCGGTTGCAGTTGGTGACAAAGTACCTGCTGACTTGAGGCTAACACAAATCTTTTCCACCACCCTTCGAGTTGACCAGGCCATTCTTACAGGTGGGTGATCACATATTTGATAAATTCTCACCAGCGACTACATATATACTTATATGACGTATTAAATTTCCCAGCAAACACACAACATCGCCCCAGTGTTATATTAATGTAGGTCCACCGTCTACGACGCCGGCCCTACAATAATATAACACTGGGTTAATGGGGTGTGTTTGCCGGTGTATGCCTCTTTCGCCGGTACCAAGGAATATAGAAATCCTTGCTGGTACCTGTCTCATATCGCGAGCTTACAATAATTGTGTATTTGTTTATTTTGCAGGAGAGAGCGTATCTGTAATAAAGCATACAGATCAGATCCCCGACCCCCGTGCAGTAAACCAGGACAAGAAGAACCTCCTCTTCTCTGTAAGTAATCTAGTACTTTACAATGTTTACAATGGCAAATACGAGACGTTGGCCCACGATGGTCCCACAAAAAATAAACATATTGTTCCGGACGGGAATTTTTGCGCACTATTAGCCACTACTACCAAGGTGCCCCTTGCATAGCCTCAATGAATTTAAGGATTCGGCCAATGACTCTTGACGGTACAAACAATAAAGAGTCCGCAGCAATTTGTGAGGAATATAATCGGCAACATTTCACCTAGCACTAAAGTACAAACCAGCAAGTATGAGACTACAATACCATTGATGCTCTTTCAATGTTCACCCACCGTTTTCGACGCTGAGCCAACAAAATATAGCATTGGTTCAATATCTCATGTTTTCTGGTATTCGCGCATCCTCGTTGTTTTCCGCGATGTCGTTAAAATGTTGTCGACCGCCATTTTACGTCCCATTCAGCATAATGTGGAAAACGCTGATTTATCGGATCAAGATCGGATAAAACGAATTCCCCATTACCACGGCCCACGCCTTCACTGTGCGGCGTTGTCCACGGCTACCCCTTGCACGGGGTTTATCGTTCTCGCTGCGGATCCTGGCTGCAATACTGCATATTAGTGGGCTGTAAATAATATAAGAGGCGTCGGGGGTTTTGTCACATCAGAAAGGGAGGTACATGCTACAGTGTATTAAATACGGGGTTTCCCCAGCGTATGTTATCTTTACACTGTTGGTGTTCACGCATTGTTGTGATTTGTGACTTGTGACGGCTTTCTCCACACAACGTGCAGTTTTATTTACAGCAGCCTCACAGCAAACACGAGACATTGACCTAATGGTGGGCTAATGTCGCAGACGGTGGCCCAACATTCACCAACAATGGGTTAACCCTTAGAGCACCGATGTCGACTACAGTAGACATTCTGTATTTTTACTAGCACCTGTATAATCAGCTGTTAAAATTAAAATATGCCTTCAATCATGAAATACTAATATATGTTGGGACTTGAATTTCGCAAATCATGCACATTCTCAGTCACTTGAAGTTGTGGATCGCGGTAGCGAGACACAACTTCAAGTGACTGAAAATTTAAATTGAATAGTTCAGTGCTCCAGGTGTTAATGTCTCGTCTATTCTGGTTGTGCTGTCGTCTCATTAACAATGTACAAATGTTAACAGGACACGACGCAGTCCCCAGTCCAGTAGCACAAATTATCATATTCTCGCGTGTGTCTCCATCGCATTTGCCTATTTATTATTTACCACGCAGCCTGGTATTTACTTAATTACATCATCGAAATACCGTTATGCTATTGGCGAAAGATGCATGTACTCACACAGTGGCCTACATGTTCATGTACATACATTTGTAATGCCAGTCTGCTTTCAATTCACCCTTTAATCGTTATGTAATTCTATTTTTTATTCACTTGTGTATCGCTCATGCGATCAGCAAATTCAAGTGAGATAATTATTTATACTTGTCAAATCGAAGGTCATTTATGTTTAAATATGCTGATTCAAAATGAATAAACCCATAATACTAGTAACAGTGATTGACGCTCAAAGGGTTACTATATCAAAGGCAGCACAAATTGGCGGAAATACTACATAATCATAAATAATAGGATGTTACCATACATAGGCCTAATTATACAGGGCTCCTACTGAAAACAAATAAATGAGCTTTGAAACAACATAATCAGGTCAGGGCTTGTACGTTGTTGCTCAGCCGTCATCTGCAGCGTTAATCTAGGGCGACTCCCACAGGGCAATTAACGTGATTAATAGGTATGCCGGTATCTTAGACAATGGTCGTCATTTAGTGATCAGAAAATAGGTCACACATCGACGCGCTTTTTGCTCTATAGAGTAGTTATATCTTATCTTCCATATATGGGTGTTATCTGGCGAGGGATGACCTCCCCATCAAACACTCTTTTATCCAATGTTGGTTCAATGTTGGGCCAACGTCGCAGACGTCGGACCAACATCGAAGCAATATTTGGTGGAAAGTCGCGTGTTTGATGGGTCATGACTATCCCAATGGACACGATACATTGTGCTAGTGGTGGGCCAACGTCACCGTCGTGTCCCGAAGGGACACCAAATTCATATTATGCAATTAGTCCCCGCGATTCCCAGCAAACACAAAATATTTGTATATCATCTGTACAACGTCGGCCCAACGTCTTCGACGTTGGTCCAACTTTGTACAGATGATATACAAATATTTTGTGTTTACTGTGATTTATAATCCCTTCGACAACAAACCCCGCTGTCCGCCATTTCACACTGTATACTGCTTGGCGCTGTGGTTTACGGAGGTCTGTGTCAAGTGTTCCCTGAAAACTTCACTATACCGGTACTAGTATACATTTTTTAATCGTCCACAAGAAACGAAATCAAATGTCACGTCTTCGTTTCTTAGTTGAAGGGCTGGTCACTCCTGTCGCGGCTTGCAGAGTTAAACACGGCTCACACCTATGGTGGACAACTATGGTCATTAATGGTGCCTCTTGTACATCTATGTACACTGATACGGGCGCCTGCCAGCAAGGCTATTCCGATGCGTAATTTGAACAAACCAAATTGTTGATCCGATAGCACACCAGCGTGTTATCGTGGTATCGAATGTCCCCTCTTAACTGATTTCGTTCGTACACTGTAGATTGGTTCAGTTTACTCGTATTCTCTAGTACGTTTTGCCATTTGTTAATTCAACTAAATTTCAGAACACGTCGATACATTCTACTGCGTTATCTGGTAATAGAATATACAGATACATGTATATATCCTGTAACAGACCGGTTATTGTGGTATAAAGATCAAACAAATTATCACCTCACTGCTCGTGATAATGATGATGTACGTCATTGCTTTATTATTTTGTTTTACTAGGGCACAAACATTGCTGCTGGAAAATGCCGTGGTATCGTTATCGGCATTGGCTTGAACACCGAAATTGGTGAGTGATGTCTCATAATATATATTTTTCACCCATTAGTGACATTTTATTTATTTCAAAATTTACTGCTCACTTACTGTTTATGTGCATTTAAATAATACTATTACACAGATTTGTAAATAGAATTATTACTTCATATTGCTAAGTATTTCGTGTTTTTCTTAGAAATTGTGACATATTATATTCTATCAATCGAACATAATGAGTGTAGCAAATTATAATTATTTATCATATATATATGCTCATAAAACGTTTGCTTTTTATTACTTGTTGTTTTGAGATGTAATATAGTTAGTTAATTATTATCTGATGACAACTTTTACACCCTTTACAAATGTTGTGTCGCGCGATAAGAGATGAAGCAGACATTTCTCTTGAAAAATCGACAAAAAAATCGATTGTAATGTTTGATGTTTGAATAGAGCGGGTGTGGTAATTTCTATTGAAATAATAATTTGAATTTTTTGTTTTTTCAGTTTTATTGCCCCCTAAATCTGTTATTTACTTATTTTTTTTCTTTACGGAACATGAATTGGTTATTCGCTAAGTGTTTTATTTTCAATTGATAACAAGGTTATCATCATGCATGTTGTAAAGGAAATTCATGTACATGTACACATTGATTCATGGGTAGGAGGGTTTTTTGTTCCATTTCATACCCGGAAAAAATCGATATTAAACGACACTCGTACTCGGCTTATGAAAAAATGTGGCCGGCACAGACACCAGATATCCTAACGGTATGGTTTGCGTCGGAAAATCGGCTACATGATTATAGCAGAAGACACAGACCCAAACTCTTATATTGCCCTGCTGGGTAAATGCAGATTAATACAATTAATAATTTCTGGCTTCCAAGGAGAGTTTTCAGGAGTACTATTTAGTGTCATGATATGACGATAATAACAGTCTTGGTGCAGGACTGCTCTACAAAGCCACAAGGCAGTAACTACTTTCTTTTCAAGTGAGAAGTTACTGCCTTTTTGTCTAAGTTGCACGGCAGAACACTAAGGCCGCCTACTTCACAGAGCAACCTGTAATTATCAGTGTATTCAACGCTCGCAATCTAACTGTTCTGATAAGCTTTGTTTAAAGTGGCACCCGACAAACACAGAACATTTGTATAACATTTATACAATGTCGGACCAACGTCGAAGACGTTGGTCCGACGTTGTATAAATGCTATACAAATGTTTTGTGTTTGCTGGGGAGCGAGAGTATATCTGACATGAAAAGTTACCCGACGTTGTATCAACGTTAAGTCAACGGCAATCTCGCTGAACCAACATTGTTTTAACATTGATGATTACAGGTTTCGTACCTCCATGAATATCCGCGGTACGCCCATGCTAGGATGTAATTGTGTACAAAACTAATCTAGGCAACTGGATAGTGTTTGACATTAGGTTTGCCAATTCCCTTTTTTATGGCGTTTCCTTCGCAATAAATCAACATAAATATATATATATGCTCTGTAAATAAGACATGTCTACCCATATTTATGTTATTAAATGATGATATACTTTGAAAAGTCATTTAAGTAAATAATCTTTTTACAACCAAGTATATGGGTACCGATACTTGCAAAATTTCAAGAGCACACCCAACACCCAGAGTCCACAGGCTTCCACTTGGAGATGTATCAAAAATGTTATGATTTGAACGTGGAAATACAATTAATATGGCATTAGCATATTGGTATTTAAATATTTTTTACACTTTTAAAAATGCAGTGCAACTCGTTATTTTTTAAAGTAATACAACTGAAGCCTGTAGAATCTTTACTTAACACCCCCCCCCCCCATATACACCACATAGCAGTCGGAGCGCCAACTGGGTAAACGTCTCTTGTTTGCCAGCAAGAAAGAACCACTCTTTCTGATAAAGCTGTCAGATAAAAAGCATATTCCTTTCAAGGATGCTTGCGCAACAGCGGCCGGAGTGCGCGTCCCAGCAAACACGAGACATTGAAACAATGTTGGTTTTTTGTTGGGTCAGCGTCATAGACGTTGGGCCAACGCTAAACTACCTTTCTTTCATTGTCTCGTGTTTGCTGGGTTATAGCACATTGGGAAAGAAAAACATTTTGACAACACTACTATATAGGCCTAATCGATAAATACCACGTAGATTGTATTTTTCAACATCAATGAAAGATACTATTGAGAGGGTCTTGTTGTCTAGGATGCGGTGCTTAGCGGCCATTCTGTTGCGTGGAGTGTTGATAGTTTGGCCAAGGATTCGCTGGATTGTTTGGTGTGTTTTGCTGTACACTCTTGTTAGTGTAGTGGCCACTTTACCAGTCAACAGGTACCCGAAACCACTGAACAAAACAGCCACGGCGATCACCGTGAATAATAATCAACGCAGAGGACGTTTAGAAAATTTCAAGCACACTTTAGGGGTCGTTTGTAGGGCATACATGGACAGGTTGATGCTATGTATTGGCCATGGCGCCACATTGGTTTTTGTCCCGTACAGGAATGGCCAACTGTGTGCGAGAGCATTTGGTGCTCACGTCGAACACATACGTCGATTCGGTGTTGTTTTAATGCCGGCCCAGCGTCCGCGACGCTGGGCAGGCATAAAAGCAACACCAGGCGGACGTTTTGCGTTTGCCGGGATTGCTATTTTCAGTAGGGACAAGCTCGGGATAAAATGAGCACCGCTGGTTGCCTACCATCTTGTCCGTCTGTCTGCTTACCTGCCAGACACGGCCAGCTCGCCATTCTGCCCGCCCGCCAGCCATGCCAGATTCCTTCCTTCCCCGCTGTAACCGGTTACAGCTACCTGCCACCACAACGTGACATCATCAATTGAGCTTTTTATCTCGCCCAGTCAGTAAACAAGATACACGGCCGAGCGACGGCTCAATTGCGGGCTCGATTATGGGCCAGCGTTACGGACGCTGGCCCATAATTGAGCCCACCTTGGCTATCGTGTGATCCTGGCCAGCCTTGAGGCTGTGTGCATGTGCTACTCTTATGCTGGATATGAGTCGCACATGGCTTACTTCTCTTCTGAGCATTGTTGGCATGCATTCTCCCAATATGCTGTGCGCCCCCCCCCCCTAATCCAGAAGGCCATATTTAGATATGCAATGAAATGGCGGCTTCTACTGACGTTGACCATCAAGCCGTGATAGTGTGTCTGGTCATAGATAATAGCACAGAGCTGAAAATAAAATTTGATAGCTCAAATCTACAGCTGAAAATCTGCTCACCTTCCTTACAAAAACATGTCAAGTTATCTTATATGAGCATTAACGTTATGGTAGTGATAACAGTATCTATTCACACGTGGCATCCCAACAAACACGAAGCGTTATCCTAATGGCGGTGTAATGTGGGACCACCGTCGCAGACGTTGGGCAAACATTACGCCTATATATCGGGTCAACGTCCTTGCACGTGGCATCGTTTTTAGTATGCATCACACGCAATCTTTGCTATTGTAAATCTCGCATCCACTACCGAGCAGACTGAGACCTTGATCTAACATTGGCTCAATTTTCAGCCAACGTCACAGACGATGGGATAACAGTGAGCCAGCATGTAAGAAGACAATAATTTATATGTATGTGTATCAGCCAATTTATTTTTAATGTGCGTTAGTTTTCGTAATCACTGTAGTAAACCATAAATTGACCTGTATAACTCATCCCCCAAAGAACTGTTCATAGTCAAACCATGTTTATGATTATCCGTTTCTCTTGTATATTTGTTACGGGGTGTACATTAATTATTCACCGAATGAAAAAAAAACATATTCCCAGTTTCCCCTTATACAGTGTTATACCCGGTATTATATAAGATTCTAGATTTCTCATGTGAATTAGTTCATGATCGTGCGAGAATATCTACAATATGTCTACACTGTACAAAAACAATGGCGGATGTTTTTAGGTAAAATCAGAACAGAAATGACAGAAACTGAAACTGAGCGAACACCACTTCAACAAAAATTGGACGAGTTTGGCTCTCAGCTGTCCAAGGTATGGGTGGCCTTGCGTGTGTTGTGAATGTTTGGTGTGATTTATCCCGCAGGTACCCAGTGGACACCCGTCATCTATTAACTTCAATTCCAGGTTTATACAACGACGGCAAGAATAGTGAAGTGTTTTTGTGTGAATTTCGTGTTTAATTTCTTGTTTAACACTCCAAGTTTTGTTCTACTGATCCCAAATCTAGCTCAAGTCCCAGCAAGTACTGTAGATTACCAGAGATCGTCCCAGAGTGCTAGAAGTAGAATACAATACAATTTCTGTCATTTTTTTCAGATTTGCATGTGACATGCTTGCCTTTGAAATTTTCACAGCATTATTTTCATACAGTTGTTGGTAAAATATAGTATATTTTGATCTGTCAGACATGTAAGCAGAGTAAGAACTGTTTTCATTTTAATTATCAAAACAACAACTGTGTGAAAAAATGACTCTTATTGACCTGTTTTGTTTTTGTGACTGATGGTTGTTGTAGAATATCTGTGATAGCTCTTTGCTTTGACATTTCATACTAACCCCTATTATAAAAACGTTTGCTTTGAAATAGCAGTAAAAGTTTGAATAAACAATGCTTTCTAGGTAAGATCCAAAAAGTACTGAGTGATGATGATATTCAGCCACGCACTCCTTTACAGCAGAAGCTGGATGAGTTTGGTAACCAGCTGTCCAAGGTTTGTTCAGCAGACCGCTAATCAACAAAGAAAACAGCACCTTATGTCTTAACCTTTTAAACCAGTTAACCCTCACGATGCATCAAAGCATCATTTCGCATCTCTGAAGAAATACTCAATTTCCTAAAACCTAGGGGGGTTAAAGCGATTTTTTATGGAACATTGTTAATAATAACTGTATTTTTTTCCCATTTGTCATCCACTTCAAGTCATCTTCATCCACTACAAGTCGAGAATTCCTCAGCAATTCGCGGCTTGTAGTGGATGGAGATGACAATGGTAAATTCAGGCCTGAAAGGGTAAAACATAATTATGTTTAATCACATTATTTTCGAGCAATATATCAAAATTGTATTTCGTCGCATCTAGGAACTATGTTCGTGATATACAGTACCTTGACATATCAGTGTTTGTTTAAAGGCATACGTGATATATGCTGGAGCAGTATTTCAGTCATGTTTTGACATATTATGGTCATAAAAATACTGACAACATTTTTTCAGTTATAATATAAAAATAGGCTGGAGACAATTGTGTTCCCGTTATTTGTACTTTTATTGTGGATTTCTAGTTGTCACAAATTAAGATGTTAAGATGATTCAGTGTATTGCAAACCTTTCAAAATCCACATTACCAATTTGGTTGTTGTGTACTCTCATGCCTTAAGTCTTGATCAACTTTTCTTCATATATATATATTATATATATAATCATTTCAACCCACTTGGCCTTTATCCCTTTCAGAATTAAAATATTTATAATGGCTGGCGTAGACCCATAACATAGGTATTCAAATGAATATTTATGATGATTTCAAATTGAAAAAAAACACCTTTGGTCTCTATGGTTTATACAAAGATATTTCCGCAATGTAAGCGTTAAGATGCTAGTGCTAAAATCACCTCTATATGATTAGGTACCGGTACCCTGTGCTCTCTACTACTATCCTAAATACATATGTACTAAATAGGATCTTTATTATATATAAAGCCACATAGGGTTTGATGTAAAACATGTTGCATTCCAAAACAAAATGTTGGAACTAATACAAATCTTTCCTACAAAAATCTGTTCACATTGATTCTAGAATGGTTGTGTCTCATCTACAGGATTTATGCTTATTTCAGTGTTTCTATATTAATATAACACTCTACCTTTTATTTTTCACACACACAGAACTGCTATATACATGAAGTAATAAGTTTTGAATTAACACTGAATGAATATATCAGTCCACGAAAAAGTCCTCGATTACTATTGTGTGTAATATAACAAAAGGCTTTTAAGTCTGAAGTAAGAAAGCTGGCTGGTACTTGTGCATCTAGCAGCTTAGGACTGGCAAATATAAATACCTGAGTGAAATAGTATCCTTAACATATTTGCCCTCTTGTCATCTAAGTTATTGTGGCTTGTACTTGAAAAGCTGCTCTGTCTATTCGCGGGAGACATGTCCATGCAAACAAACGTTTATTGTGAATATCAATAGAACAATGCTGACATTTTACAAGTCTCCTGAGAACTAGTACCCAGTTAGGGCTGCATGGATCTTTCCTGTCGCAACATTGATTACAATTATCTAGTTTGTGCATGTGTATGGATAATTTGACAAGTATATTAAGTTTTAAATAGACTTTAATTTTATATTGGTAAATTAGCGTTAGGATGGGATGTTTTGTCCACAAATCTTAATTAGTGTGCCTATTTGAGTGTGCAACTATCAATATGATCTAAAAATAAGTTGTATACACAATGGAATTATTTAAATTTCTGTACTTTCCAAAAAAATTCATGTATTAACAATATTAAAATGCTATTGAAGTGTGCAATTTGTTAATTTTCTTGTGTTAAATTCCCACAGGTCATCTCTATCGTCTGTGTGGCTGTGTGGGCAATCAACATTGGTCACTTCAATGACCCAGCTCATGGTGGCTCATGGATGAAGGTAGGCTATTCTGCTGTGGAAAGCCAAAGATACTGCCTTTTGGATTTGTAGAGCAGTACAATATACCTGATATATTAAAATATGATATGTTATTAGAACCCAGGATCCCAGTAGACACAAAACATTGTGTTTTGCGTTTACTTTAATATGATAATGACAATACTTTGGTAACAATGAATTAGTTCATGATATAATTTTTCAGAAAAAAATTATTAATGATAATTATAATCAATCTTCATAATTGGTGTAGCAAAAGACCAATCATTGATTATATGATTTAATCATCGTTCGTTGATATCAAGTGCCATCTAGAACTGGAATTCTATCATTTTTGCATTGATACAGGGAGCTATTTACTACTTCAAGATCGCTGTGGCTTTGGCCGTGGCCGCTATTCCAGAGGGTCTCCCAGCTGTAATTACCACCTGTCTGGCCCTGGGAACTCGTCGTATGGCCAAGAAGAATGCTATTGTGCGCTCTTTGCCATCTGTAGAGACTCTGGGATGCACCTCCGTCATCTGCTCAGACAAAACCGGCACCCTTACTACCAACCAGATGTCTGTGTGCAGGGTAAGCCACAAACATTTACTTTATTTCCTTTTTTGAAAGCTATTTTCATCCCCATGATGTCTGTCTGTCTGTCTGGTTCCTCTTGTAAGCAAGATATTGCATGTTTTATTTGATTGATCTGAAACTTGGTGCTCGCCATCCAAACCTGCCGGACGAGTTCAAAAATGGCGTGGATCAAATTTTAAATGAATATTTATTACAATGTTTTGAAACTTACTGTGCGCACCCAGAAAAGTTGAGTGTCAATTTTGAAAATGATTTTTATTTTATTTTGCCATTGTGTAGCTTTTGTATGTAAATGTATTGAGTTTGAGATATTTATATGTGATCTCAGATGTTATATAATTTAGGGATAAAGCACAGGATTTATTCACCACTCTACTGTATTATTTATTTGTATTTCTATCTGTGGTACAGATGTTCACCTTTGACAAAATCAGTGAGGGCTCCATCACCACCAACCAGTTTGAAATCACTGGCTCCACTTATGCTCCAGAGGGAGACGTGTAAGTTATGTTTTTTTTACCAGTGTTAACTTTTAACCTTTTTGCCTGCTGTTCACGACAATAGTCGTTTTTGGTCCATTTTATTACCTGACTAATTCACTGTTATTGGGAATGAAATTACTATTTATGCATCAATATTTCCAGATGTTTGGTCCCAAATTAATCAAATACGAGTAACTTTCAACCACTTGAGGTTGTGGATCGCGGTAGCAAGGCGCAACCTCAAGTCGTTGAAAATTTAAATAAATTAACTTAGCAGGATAAGGGTTAACTAAACACAATAACTCTTCTCAAATAAACATTTCACAAGCACTAGATCATATATACATTGTATAGCATAGATGTACCATTCACTAGATCGCCTTTTTGGTGATATATGTCGAGTCCATGGTTAGTGGCATTATACAGTAAAAGTTTTGTAATATTGAACTCCGTAAGCAAGTTCTTCTACATGTTTTAGTCACAAGTTGTATAGATAATGAACTTGAGAATCAGACCATTTTGAAATTGGCACTGATCAGATTAAAAATGGACATTTCCAGATGAGTCTGATAATTGGCTGGACCAAATGGAACCATTCTGTCTTTGTTCGTTTGAAAAAAAAGTTTTTATACAGAGCATCTTAAATAATTTATTGAAGTATTTGGTCCTGCGGACTATTTAACCTTGCATTTTGTTTTATTGTTCTACAGCTTTACTGGTGGTAAACCTGTGAAGGCCAGCGATTATGATTCTCTGCATGAGTTGGCGACCATCTGTACTTTATGTAATGACTCCAGTGTTGATTTTAATGAGGTACTAGATTTTTTATCACGACATATTTAACTGATGATATATTTTACTTATTGGATAATGATTTATTGTATAATACCAGGAATATCATTATAGATGTTTAAGCTGAAGTTATGTATCAATTTAGTCTTCTAATAACTAATTAATGAGAAATTCATATGTAAAGCATATCTGCCCTTAATAGATAAATGTGGCAACTGTGTGCAACACGATGATTCTGATGGCGATTATGTATTTTTTATTGTTTGTGAAATGAGAATGCGATTCACATATTTATAGGGAGTATCTCGCCAATTTGTAGCATCTCAAAACCCTTATGTTAACATTATATGCCGCCTACGCTATCAGTTTAGATTATATTTTTTTATTTTCTTTATTCACAGGCCAAAGGTGTATATGAGAAAGTGGGTGAGGCGACTGAAACAGCTCTTACTATTTTAGTTGAGAAAATGAATGTGACAAATGTAGACAAATCCTCCTTGAAGAAAAAAGAATTGGGGACAATATGCAACCATTCTATACTGAATAACTGGAAGAAAGACTTCACATTAGAGTTCTCCCGTGATCGCAAGTCTATGAGCTGTTACTGTATCCCCTCTAAGCAGACCAAGTTAGGTGCTGGCCCTAAGATGTTTGTCAAGGTTAGTAACTAGTCCGTTAAAATATTCTTAATGGCACATCCAAATAATATAATTTTTACTTCAAAATTTTAATATGCCTCTATGTTTCTTTCCATGATTTTTGAAGTCTATGTGTATTTCTTGTAGTAGTAAATATTACCATAATTATGATATATATGAGGTTTTTCATACAAGTATTCAAGTATGTTTTTTTCTTTTAAAACCCTTCACCCGCTCAGTTTTTCTTTTCAAATTTTCACACACTTCAAGCCGGTGAAAATTACGCACATTTGTTTAATTTGAGACTAAACACTTGCAAATCTTGGATATTTAAACAAACATTCCGCTCCCAATAACAGTGATGTTATCTGCTAATAAACCAGATTAAAAATGATTAGTGATTAGCTGTGGAATGGTTAGCATGGTTAAGCTATGCCTCCGTGATATGTATACTGTTTTCTCTCACCACCTAAGCTTACACGCCAATACATGATGATTTATACTTTGTTCACAGAACTTCAGTGGGAGCAGTTATTTTTTATATTGATGCTTTACATTTTGACAAGCATTTTCTTCCAGATTGGGTACTTTGGGGTATATGATGGAGTCTATTTAATTTTGGGTGCTGTGTTTGATTTGGTTGAATCCCCCCTTGCAGGGAGCACCAGAAGGTGTGCTGGACCGCTGTACCTTTGTGCGTGTTGGCACACAGAAAGTGCCCATGACACCAGCTATCAAGGCAGAAATCATGAAGCACACCCGCTACTATGGCACCGGTATGTAAGAATGTCAATAAATTTAGTTTTCTTTTATCTGTCCTTGCTCACTAGGGGGCGCCAGAGGGTGTGTTGGACCGCTGTCAATTTGTGAGACTCGGCACTGAGAAAAAGCCTATGACCCCAGCTGTCAAAGCTGAAATTATGAAACATTGTCGGCACTACGGGACTGGTAGGTTTTAGCTTAGCATGATGGCAGCTGGCATGGGAGCTCTTATGACTGTGCTTTATCCTGTTGCTTTCAGAAAACATACCAGACTGATGACTGAACCAACTAATCTTAAACCTTGATTTGCTAAATCAGACACATCTTCCCACATGCACCCCCCCCTTTGAAATTTCTATGTATCACCTAAGAAATGCAAAATATATACAAATTTATCTCATGTGGTGCAGCTCCTCTCCTACGTGATTTTCCTACTTTCCAGTGTTTTGTGAAACCTTGGTAAATGAATATTTGGATAACACATCATATCAGATTGGTTATGAATTACCCATTAAATATAAAAAAACTATATGCAAATGTAGCCTAGGTCGAGTTGTGCACATCCTCCACTCCTACAAGATCATCTATTTTACCCACGGTGTGTTGTGAACATCCCTCCGAGACATTGAGGACTATTATATTAGCACCAGTCTCCAAGTAGCATTACAAATTCTACACTTGTGATCATGCGAATTACAGTTTGCATATTTTTGTATTGTGAATTAAACAAATCCATTTACATACCAAAAAAAGGAGTAATTATTTGTATATTTTAAACTGTTGTAAGAACCAAAAGTGTAACCTGCTATGGCATTTTATATAACGTGCTTTTGTGTGTACATTTATAGAATATTTTTACTCTGCTAAATAGACAACTTTCACCATTATGTATGTACAGTATTGAAAACACATTTAATTTTATTCTTCATCTCCTTGGAACCATCTTTTGTCATCCATTGTGTTTTATAGATCATTATGTGTGGGTTAGTTTTAACTTTTCGTCAGGACAATGCCTGAAGAATCAAGTTAAAATTGCTTTATTATTAAGGGTGGTTTACTGTTGTTTAATACTGTTTTGCATCTATTTTACTATAATTTTTTTGCTGTTGAATTTCAATATTTTTTTTTGGTGCTCCCAGTGTTCTGCTAACTATTTATTATCTCTTAATTAAAACTAATATTTTATATAAAAGATATAAATTGACATGTCACATCAAAAGGTAAGTTTTCACTTTAGTAAAAAAATTTTATCCCCCGCGCATGGAATAAGGGCGGGGGATATTGTCATCACCATATCTGGCCGTTAGCCGGACTATTTTCATATTTCATGCACACATCCCTTAGGGGCTGTAGATGTGCTTTTTGGGGCGGTTATTTTGAGGCGGTTATTGACTAAATTGAGGGCGGATGATAAGTTCAGTTTCCGGACGATATCTCGGAAAACGTTTGCTAGATTGTTTTCATATTGCACACACACATCCCTTAGGAGCTGTAGATGTACCTTTTGGGGGTTATGACCTTTATGATTTTTTACTTTTGATTTTTATGCCATTATTGATTTTATTTGATAGCGGATAATAAGTTTTTTTCCAGACGATATCTCGGAAAGCATTTGCTGGATTGTTTTCATATTGCACACACACAAACCTTAGGGGCGTAGATGTGCCTTTTTGGGGGTTACTCTTTGACCTAATTTTTAACCTTTGACTTTGAGGCCATTATTGACTTGAATTATTGGCCGGTCGATATCGTTAGCGTCAGCGCTCTTGTTATAACATTGTTTAGGACATTGGCATAACCTCAGATGAGAGTTGAAGACTATATTAGAAATATACATTTGTTTATGATCATGAAACGTGATTTAAGATGTCAAGGTGCCCACAAATTTGTAATATTTCCTATGATTTGTCATTTTTGACTACATGTTTTCAACAGTCAAGCTATTAACCCCTTCTGGCTGAACTTAGATGTCTATTTTTATAAGTCATTTCATTCAAGTCATTTTATATAATTGCAACAATTGAGTGCTGTACCGCTGGTTTCTTGTTGATTTTTTTACTGTATGTACACAGTTTCACTCCTATAGCAGCGCGGCCAGCGCGTGCTCACACACACTGCTCAAATTGTTAACTTCCCGCCATTAATCACCGATGTCTGGATTGTGGCAGGTTAAGTTCAATTGTGAATCAAAGCGAACAAAATAGGACTATTTTAACTATTGCCTGGTATCTGCTTGGTCAATTCCCGCCATCTCCACCTGGTGATTATTATTTGCAAACTGAAGCAAAAACACTGTAGCTTAAATGGTATTGATATGTGTCTTCATTTTCAGTTGTCTTAAAAAAAAAATCATTGGCTTTATATCATTTCATAGCAAAATAAATGAAGCCTTGGTTGAAGACGACCATTTATAAAACATGAAGTGACTGCATGCAGTGACTATAACAAGTTTACTTTAACATTGGTTTACCATTATGCACTAATATTTGTATCATGACTATATGGTTGCCAGGTCGTGACACACTACGTTGCTTGGCTTTGGCTACCATTGATAACCCAGTCAAGAAGGAAGACATGCATCTGGATGATTCCACCAAATTCATCAAATATGAAGTGAGGAAAGCAACTTTTTTTCAATGGCAATGTTGTGTTACTGTAAAGATAAAAGTTATGACAACAGCTTGTGACTATAACATCATTTGACATAGTTATTTTTTCAATCATAGTATGTAATACATGGAATGTCTTGTATTTATATTAGACATACTAGTCCTGCAGTGAAATATCCTGTTACATTTGTATGTTTAAAACAGAAGTTTTAATTGGTGTTCTTCTCTTAACCGTTTCAGCATGGGGACAGTCTTTATATGTCAGAATTCGACTGTCCCCGCACTGAAAGAAATAAAATATTTATAATGGCCGTGAACCCATAACATAGTTATTCAAATGGAAACAGATAACTGAGCCATTTTTGATAATTACAAATTGAAAAAAGCCTCTGGTCTCAATGCTTCAGACAAAAATATTTTAGCGTTGTGAGGGTTATGTTATGATGTTATGCTTTGAAATATTGTAGTGCTGCAGCAGTAATCCATCTTTAGCGGCTGAGAAGTAGTGTTGTTGTATTATGCTGGGATCTATTAGAATCTATACCATTGGCATCTACATTTCAATTTTTTAAATATCACATTATACATGGCCACAACAATATCATTTATCTTTATTTAGCCGCGGTCATTTTTCATTAGTACAGGGCAATTGTTAAATTGTTCAAATATTATATTTACATGGAAATGAAAATGCATTAATAGGGTAATCTTTCTGTTTTCAGACAAATTGCACCTTTGTTGGAGTAGTTGGGATGTTGGATCCACCACGTGTAGAAGTAATGCAATCTATTAAGGAGTGTCGTCATGCTGGAATCCGTGTAATTGTGATTACTGGTGATAACAAGGTATGATAATTATGTTGTATGATATTAACTGAAACTGAAACACATGCCGTTTAATATATCAGGCTGAATATATGCCTACATCTATTAGTTATTTTTAGTGAAAATTACCCAGGTAATGATTTAAATTGCACAGGCAACCACCATTCACTAGAGGCAATTTCGGGGAATGCTATAAATATTGATTTCTGCAACCCCAACTCACTCATAATTTAGCTTTTTCCTCAAACTTGAAAAATAAATATCTGACTAGATTTGAAAAAAAAGATATATAAAGAGTTTAAGACCTTGATGTCTAATTTCTAGAATGAAGAAAGCACTTTTTGCATCATAAAGGAAATTCTCCATGGCCTTCCCCAATGAGGATTAAACTTACAAGTTTTCAGTAAATCTTGGTAAAACGCTCATTCCCAAACTTTGTAAATGCGTAACACAGTTTTCTCCTAAAGGCAACTAGGATGACATTGTTGATGGAATGTTCCTCTGATTATACATGTATTTTGCTAAAAATAGAATTGCAGCCATTGCTTTATATTGCATTCAGGCCACAGCTGAAGCCATCTGTCGTCGTATTGGTGTGTTTGGTGAGCAAGAGAACACAGAAGGAAAGGCTTTCACAGGACGTGAGTTTGATGATCTCACCTTTGAGGAACAGACAAAGGCTGTAAGGAATGCTCGTCTATTCGCACGTGTAGAGCCAGCCCACAAAAGCAAAATTGTTGAATTCTTGCAGTCTGATGGTGAAATCACAGCTATGGTAAGTTATTACTGATCAACTATATGAAATCATGCTACTTCCCAGCAAACACAAAATATTTGTATAACATTTGTACTCGTTGGCCGAATGTCTTCGACATCGGTCCAACATTGTACAAATGTTATACAAAAGTTGTGTTTACTGGTTTTATATAGAAAAGGTGTTGTAAATATTTTATTTGATGAACATTGTTTTTCTCCAGACAGGAGATGGTGTCAATGATGCCCCTGCTCTGAAAAAAGCCGAGATTGGCATTTCCATGGGATCTGGTACTGCTGTGGCTAAATCAGCATCAGAGATGGTGTTGGCTGATGACAACTTTACCTCCATCGTGGCTGCTGTAAGTATAAGTGTTTCCAAATATATAATTTCTCAACCCTCAAAAGTGCTAATCGCGTCTAGCTGTTTACAGTCTCTTTATTCGTCCTTCAAACACAAAAATTAGAAAGAGAAACAAGCACTCAATTTGCTGACTGACATATCATTTCATTCAAATTGCGATAGCGAGGCAACTTCAGTTGGGTGAAAATTAAAATTTTACAATGTAGCGCGTTAAGGGGGTAGACATTTTGCAGGGATTTAATCACTATTTACAAATTAATCACATAGTGTTTCTTTTTTTCGCACAGGTTGAGGAAGGTCGTGCCATTTATAGCAACATGAAGCAATTTATCCGATACCTGATCTCGTCAAACATCGGTGAGGTGGTGTGTATCTTCCTTACTGCCGCTCTAGGTATGCCTGAGGCTCTAATCCCTGTACAGCTTCTGTGGGTGAACCTGGTAACTGACGGTCTGCCAGCTACCGCCCTCGGCTTCAACCCCACTGATCTGGATATTATGGACAAACCACCACGTAGTGCCAGAGAACCCCTCATTAGCAACTGGCTTTTATTCCGTTACATGGCCATTGGAGTGTATGTTGGAGCCGCCACTGTAGGCAGCGCTGCTTGGTGGTTCACCACCTATGAGAAAGGACCACAGCTCAACTACTACCAGCTGGTGTGTATTTTGATTTGATTTCTTTTTTGTGGCTTCTGTTGATGTATATTATAGAAATTACGGTAATAGTGATATATCAAGGCTTAAATTAGATCTTTTCAGTCAACATTTTATCGATTCCAATTTGCCTGAAGTTAATTAACATGATCATTTATTATTTTTTTTTATTAATTAATTAATACTGAATAGAAGTATTGTTTTTAATGAGGATTGATAGATTAATTACAAAATATGAATTATTATATGTATCAAATATTTTATGATCGCTATATATTATGCAATATTTTATTAACTGCATTTGAGAAAAGTTTGATTTTTCACCATAAACAAATTGGCAATGTCAGTTGGAGATAACTGCCTAACCTGCTTGTTTGTTTTGATTGTGTGTGATAGCGTAGATGCTATGTATTATTTGTTTTGCTAGACTCATCATATGCAGTGTCCAGCTGAGCCCAGGATGTTCCCTAGTATTGACTGTAGCATCTTCTCTCATCCCAAGCCAATGACCATGGCTCTGTCTGTGTTGGTAGTCATTGAGATGCTCAATGCCATGAACAGGTAATTTTGAAAGTATAGAGTGTCAGAAGTCGATGCGTTAACAGCAATGCTTATGCTATTAAACAAAATTCTTGCACAATTCCAAGGCAAATAAAAAATAAGAAATATTGCTGTTGACCGCACTTGACTGCTTCACTGTATGATAGTCATTACTAACAACCAAAGTCTCTATTTTTTTCAGATCGGGTGAATTGTAAGGCTTTTGTGATTATTGTCAAGAAGTGGGGACTATCAATTTAGAGAAAAAGATAAATAAAATAATATTAGCATCACAATTTCTGATCTTAAGTATATTTTGTTCCATTTTCATACATCCCACCTTCATGACAATATGAACAATTTCCTCACACCAGCAGTGTTTCGAGCTGTGATTACACTTGCCTTATTGTTGATTATTAAATATTGAATTGCTTAATATGGACAACATATTGCTGGTAACAGACTCACCAGTCGCAGTGTCTGGTCCAAGATGAACGCTTCAAGGGTATCGACTGTGACATCTTTAACCACTTCAAGCCACCATCCATGGCTCTTTCCACCCTCGTCATTATAGAGATGTTGAATGCCGTAAACAGGTATGGGGCCCAATCTGAGCTGAAGCATGGGATCCAGCCATATGGCCGACAAAAAACCAACACGTTGATTGCGACCAGATGGCTAACCTCATGTTTCAAGCTGATGCAGGAGGGCTCAAAAGTGTGTGCAGTTTGTGCATGAATCTCCTGGGGGTGAATATTCACTGATAAACTTTTAAGTGTCATGAATATTTTGATGACGTCAACTACCTAAAAGAGTTACATCCTCTAAAAGGTTGCTGTTAAATTTTCAATCCCATTTGTAGAGCTGTGAAATTTTTTTTTAAATTGAAAGTTTCGTCATATTTTTTATTGATATCTCTGAAGTCAACAGCTTTTTATATAAGTGAGGGAATAGACACTAGAGGGTGGTAGGGTGCTCTGGCTACACCTGGTGTTGACAATGATCTAAATACATGGACATCTAGTAATGTGTCCGTCTCTCTAAATTTCCTTTTTTTGTAGTTTTAGAAAGAAATCTAAACGTTTTCATTCTAGTAATTATTGAATAGCTACCAGCATCAGCCAACTTGCAAGGGGTGAAGGATCTTGTTTGCTGAATGATACATGGGATTTTTATTATGTTTTCAATTAATTGGTGATTCAATATAAGCTGAGACTATCACAGACAAAAAGTGAAAAGCTGTTGACTGATGCTGATATTCATTACGAAAATGTGATTTATTAGTTTATTTTTATTTAGAAATTCTATGTGGCACTCCCGCCACATACCATTTACATATTAGAAAGAAAATTAATTAAATTTTGGCACCACCAGGTGAAGAAGCACAAAGTGCATGATTTGACTCCTGCATGTACAGATCTGTCTCCAGGCCTGTTATCATAGAGCTTCATGCCGAGTTGCTCTAAAGGCTTCTAATGATTTACATGTACCTGGTAGTAGTAAGGCGAGTTAGACATTTTATTTGGTCAATTCTGAAGACCAGCAAAATGATTTAATGACCCTTTTTAGCAATTTTATTGCGAAATTGAACTAAAAAAATTTGATTTGTTTATACTATCTACCTATGTGTGTGAGATGTGTATTATTCTGATAACTCTGATTTTTGTTGTGTGGTTGCTTTTTGAATATGATATAAATATGCACTGAGCGAATGATGATACCTAAAAACATGTTTATTAAGCAAAAACTAAACAATAGTAGGCCCTATCAACCTAATTTTATAGTAGCTGTGCTGTATTGAATGAGATTTTAAAGCTTTACATTTTTTTTCTGGGCAGTGATATTCAGATTTATTTCAACTTTCATCACTAATGCTGTAACGCTGTGTGCATGATATTAACAACAATGATATTAACCCTTTCAAGCCTGAATTTACCGTTGTCACACACATCCACTACAAGCCGGAATTGCTCTTGCAATTCTCAACTCGTAGTGGATGAAGATGACTTGAAGTGGGTGGCAAATGAAAAAAATATTGTTAATATTAAAACAGTTTCACGAAATTTTCATTCAAAAACCCCTATGTTTTAGGAAAATAGTCATTCTTCAGTAATGCAAAATGATTGTTTGATGCATCGTGAGGGTTGAGAGGGTTAACAACAATGATAATTAACCATCAACTTAACCCTTTCAGCGCGGGGACCGTCTTTCTAGGTTGATTCTATCGTAAAGATTATCCCCACACTGAAAGAATCAAAATCTTTCTATTGGTTGTAGACCCATAACAGAGGTATTCAAATGAAGCAAAAAGAGCTAACTAAGACATTTATGATAATTTCAAATTGAAAAAACCCCTTTGGTCTCCATGGTTTATATACAAATAATTCAGCATTGTAAGGTTTATATAATTCAATAGAAAGTAACACAACCCCATCAGAAGCAGGACATTTGGAGTTTCCATTGGAAATGTTTCACTGGCATTGTATATAAAATTGGGTAATGCGTTTCTGAATATAAAAAGACAAGCATGATAAACAGATGACTTTAGCACTAACATTTAAAATAGTAGACCAAGCGGCTATTTAAATCTAAATTTCAACCAGTAAATGGGTTTCTTGTCTCAAGATGTTGGGTTGGTTATGCCACACACAAATTATTGCATTATAGGTAATCATAAATGATTCAAATGTGATGTAGGAGTTAAATACACAAGAATATATAGTGTCCCCTTGGATATGAAAAGGTGTCTTCTTCTTCACAAAGTGGCAGATACCGTACACTCTTTTCATATCTAAGGGTACTAATTATATCTAGTTATCTCATCTTGTAATATTTAAAAAAAATAAGTGAATTACTAGTCATACAGGCATTTATTTCGCATCTTGAGTACAACATTCATATCAGACTCTAAAGAGGATTTTCCTCAAATGTCTTGAAAAACATCATCACCTGGGTTTAAGGGTGTGTTACGAAAATTAAAAATGACAATTTTAGGTCATTCCTGGTCTAATGGTTAACCGTTTTGGATAAACCTATTTTCCTAACAAAGTGTTTATGGGTATGTCCTGGTTTCGAAAATAAATTGCGCCTTATTCTGCTACATCATGCAAATGTTATTTATGACACACATAAAAATCGCCTTTAGTTGGTAGGAATATCTGTGAAACACTGTGAAATTACCTATCATAATTTACTGATGATGCAATTTGTTTTTTACCTACAGCATTAGTGAGAACCAGTCTCTGGTATTGATGCCACCATGGGCCAACAAATGGCTATTGGGGGCCATCTGCCTGTCCATGTCACTCCATTTCCTCATCCTGGAGGTTGGCTTCCTTTCTGTGAGTACTACACTTTTTTCTGATTCCCCCCTCTGACCGTCCTTACCGATTATATTAGTGACATCAACAGTAAGATTTGAAAATAGTTGACTTCTATTTTGTCAAATCTGAGTAATTTTCACTTACTTGAAGTTGTGGATTGCGTCAGCGTGACACAACTTCAACAGTTGTTTTCTTAGTCCCCATAGTAAATAAAAGGTTGATTATATTTGGATCAAAATGTCCCCAGATAATTACTCCACTGCTCTGAGAAATTATATTAGTCTAGCTCTCCCACAGCTTAGTCAAGTTTGAAGATGAAGACTGTTCCATAATAATTGGGGTCATCACGGCCATGATACACTCCTTAATATTAAGCTGGTTGCTCTTAAAAAAATTCTATGTGATCAGCTCCCCGTATTGGGAATCCATTCCTAATTGTGTAGGGTGAAGTTTTTAATATGTGCCATTGAAACAAAACATATGGTTATCAATTTTTTTTCTGTTGACAGGCGGTGTTCCAAATTACTCCATTGAACCTCGAAGAATGGATGGCTGTTCTGAAGATCTCGTTTCCAGTTGTTTTGCTGGATGAAACACTAAAGTTCATGGCTCGCAAATTCACAGACGGTAAAAGCCCCCTTAACCAGATTTATTGGATGGTTTGTGTGTGGGCAGTGTATATAGGATTGATCCTCCATTCTCCTGTCTAAGCTTTTTTCTTACCTAAAAATTATTAACAAGATTTCATCCTTTCCCCATACTGACAGTGTCACTAAAATTTTAAATCCATCTAGATATAAATTTCCTTTTCTTTTTACTCTTTATTATAAGAAGAGTCTTTTAGTGCCTTTGTCATGGGAGAGAATGAAATCTTTGCTCATGATGCAGCTGTTTCATTTCATATAATTCTTATTATAACTTATAGTCATAAAATGTGTGACATGTATGGTAAACTATTTAAATTACCCAATTAAGACTGATTTAATACCACTTCGCGAATCTGTGCCATTTTGTACTGTATGACATTGGAGCTGACCCTTTAAGTCTAGCGAGCCCTTTGTGCTGCATGGATTTCACCTCAACCCAATCATGTTGATTTATCACTCGTTCTAACCTACCTGAACATTTATGTTCCCCCCACAACCAATTTTAGTTGAATTATTAAAAAGGGGGACTTTTTGTAAATGTCATCGCATTATTTATCTCCGAAGAAGTGCTTAATTCACCTGTATTTACGAGAAGACATATAATCTGAACATGCACACAAACAGTTTACCTAAATGATATACACACAGCGATGCAAGCTCAACATATTTTTACTAAAAGGCACACAAGCTGTGTGACAGCTGAACTAAGTATATGTGGTAAATGTCGCTAAATTTATTGTGTTTAAGTGTCTAATATATGCACACGGTCATAATATAAATGATATACCTGGTATTGTATTCACAACAGCGTGATCATTAACTACGCCCACAGCACATGGTGTGGTGATTTGCAATGACCGAGGAAGGGGGGATTAGGAAATAATGTTATTATTTATTAGGTCGTTGCGTTGTGTCCAAAATACGTACAGGATGATGTATGTTCTTTTTCACGTGGAGTAGTTTAGGTATGAATTTGTATATCCTGTATAAGTTTTTACTATTAAATCAGTTGATAACATGCATGGTGTTCGATTTGTTGTTTCTCTGGTTTGAAATTTGTTTGTTGTTGATTTTATCCGTTCCAACTAACCATTAATGATTATTCAGACATTATAATAACCCCGGGGAGTTGATGCCGTGTATTTATAGCGTTAGTATTGTAATATATTTCAGTTTTCTAGACCTATCAACTCTGATGAATGTTGAAATAATGAGAAAGCAGAGGTTGTGTTGGGCCATCCTGCCAAGCGAACTCCACACGTTGAACCGACGCTTGTTCAATGCTGTCCCACTGTCTGCGACGGTGGGCCAGCATCAAACAAGCATCGGTTGAGCGTGTGTTGTTCGCTGGGTGTGATCATCTATCACTAATAAATGTGGCTTTTTCTGTTTTTTTCCCTTGTACCTGTCTGGATCGTGACAGTGGCGTGAAAGGTTGGTCTGTTCACACTGCCTCCAGCTGTTACTGCACAATTATCCCTTTAAACGGCCAGATATGCTGGCTTTCTCCACTATGGATAACATCTATTCTATGTGGCTTGGTGTACCCAATAGGCTTAGTCTCTATAATGCTAGCTTGATCTAATGTACCAGTACTATCGCGTCTGTATCATACATATACAAATGGTTCATTCTGGTGCTAACATTTGTTATCTGTAGAGTAACACTTTCACATAGAGATTTTTAAGTTCTCTTCATATACTTTTTGAAGGTCCACCTCCTCGCACAGCTGATTAGTATACAGTATAAGTTTTCGAAACTATTTAAGGATGCCAAATTTACCGTAACTATTACAATGTAAATAGCTCCAGGTGTACTTTTTGAGTTCCAGATCTCCTCTCCTCTGTGCTCATTGTCTTGTGTCAACGTATCCCTATTGTCTTGTTATTTTTTGTAGATCGGATACCTTATGCTAGCCCCCTTCTCTTATCAAGGATTTAGTTACAACTTTTTTATATTTTCTCCGTCAGTCACAAGTCGAGCCGTTATTGTTTTAGATTCTATAATCTGTGTAACACATTCACTTCTAGTGAAGGAATGTACAGATCTGAAATATTTTTTGCATGAAGCATGGTATTTTTTGGTGAATAATTTAATAACTGCTGAATGTAGTGTGCAATGTTTTTTTTTCGAGACTTACGTTAATTTATTTTAAACGAAATAGAGCTTTGACGCACCATTCTGAAAGTAAGTGGTTTTAAACATTCACTAGCTTTAGTTGGCTGAATACATATTATTGCTATATCACTATATTTGTTGCAGAATAGTAAACTTAATCACTATCTGGCTATATTGCTTAGAAATTAATTAACTCTAATTACATTACAATCATTTGTTGTCTTTAATGTCTAATTGGGTAGTTTGTTCTTCACTTATTTACAATATGCTTTAAGAATGTTGATAACCCTTTGTTGTGAAAAAACAAACCATTTGTTATTCGTAATTTTGAACAAAACTGCATCGGAATAATATCTGGCAATAAGATTTAGAGGGTTACTAACGCCCAAACATTATTTCAATCCATAATGTTTGGACGCATTGTTAACAAGCCATTGACAAATAAGTGTTGGTAGCTGTAGCTGCAATGGTATCTGCTCTTACAGTTGCTGTGGCTGCTGACCCAATGAAGGAGAAGTAAATACAGAAGAAAACGTGATGTCAAGTGGACAAAATGCAAAACCAAAAAACGGTGTTCTTTTCGTTTCTATCCCCCGTTGTTGGAAATACATGTACAAGGCTTTTGCCTGGTTAATTTAGCCAACCAACCAAATTACCTGGGGATGTGACTTGGACCATCTTAAAAAAGCAACCCGACTGCAGCTTTACGCGAAAATCTAGGAAAAGACACTGACTGGTGGCGAGTAGAATGCCGTCATCCAAGTGTTAGAAGTTATAAAATAGGTGCTACATCCAGTAGATCCTCCTCACAGCTGCCACATTTGGTGTGTTTCTTTTTTGTTTTATTTTGAACAGCTTTGTGCAGACAGTAGACATTGTGTGATACACAGTAACTCCCCACATTTCGGAATGGTGCTGTAGTTGCGCAGCCTTTTTTATGATAATCTCACCGCATGTTTGTTGCTTCCTCATACGTCTTTCCATGTGTACATTGCAGTTGTACATGTACTACTTTTGTCTTGTTGAATCATTGTTAATACTTATTATTACACATTACGGAGCTGTATGGATTTCTCACAGTACATATTATGACAGGTTGACAAATGAATTATTATAATGTAAAAAGCTGATATGTATATGATATTGTTGACAGTTTTTTTGAGTGTTTCTTGTGGAAATTTCTGACAATTTTATACATTCATGTTACGGTATATTTATTATTGCACACGTATCCTTCCACATATTGTTATCAACTGACATCATTTACATACCTAGTAGATATATATATCAGTGAAGTAGATCTGTCTTTTAGATCCATTTTAAATATGTTTTCCACTATACAACAATTGTTTAGTTATATCTAAAGGGGACAGGTGGATAAAGTAATCAACATACTTACAAAAACTCTTATGGGAACCGAGTGTGTGAAAACAAAATGTGATATACATAGCTCAAGTTAATATGCAAGGCATGACAATGGTGAAGAATCGCTTTGCCATAACACAGAAGCACATAGCATGGACTGGTACAACCTACACTACGCGAGCAGTCGACGACGTTGGGGACCTGGTCTCATCAGTGACTGGCTAGTGTCTTGCAGTTTACAGTTCCGTTGGAATGTTGTATTGTAGCCAAACACAGGGCAGCGATATCAATGGTACATTTATGAAAAGACTTTTAATACATGGTATATAATATACAAGATTATACATATTATTTGCAGTAAAAGGCTTGCACCTTTATTGTATACATTTTGTAGTGAGACACTGGTTTGTGTGTTAAAAGAGAGTTCTGATTTTAGTCGATGTATTGTCATGTTTTGGGTTTATTCTTCAATCGACCCAATTTGTATGCAGTCCCTACTGTATTGTATGTACTGTTTTATTAAGGATACTTCAGCGGCGAACGTCCGTCCCACTGACCCACTGAGGAAGTGTAGGCTGCTGGTCCTGTCCAGATACCGAATAATATGTCTGAACCGAGAACAGGGCCGGCGGGCCTGTCTGGGAGCAGGGGGCAAGTGGTGCCTTGCGAGTGGCGTGTGTACAGTGTCTGAATATGTGGTCGTGCTTGCCCTCTGCTACCCTTCTACAGCTGTAAGAAGACACGAAAGGAATAAAGATAGCATTCCTTTTAAACCAATATTTTGTTTCTTTTTCTTTCTTTATTTAATTAAATACAAATGTATTGGGTGTGGTATTATACCCAATTCATGAAGTTCGACATTTAAAAGGATTACCCACACAAAAGCACAATAAATAGACTAGATAGACCTACACAGAATTTCATGTTAAAACAGCCATGTGAGATATTGGGTCAAGTAAGATTTTTGTTCTACAAAAAAAATAGATTCTGACTAGATTGATTATGTGACGGTAATACTGGCAGACAGACTATGACCTTTTAATAATATATTTGTAGATATTTTCATAACTTAAAATAATAGGACGAGATGATCTGGGATAACTCTATGGCACAAAGGCCAAGCAGAACCGATTCCTACATCCAAAAACATTATAATAAGGCTCTTTCTTATTAAGGTAACATTATTCAGCTAATTTCATATTGAGAGGTGGTTCGATAAATAAGAGGGATTTCCAGAATTCGTTACAATGCAGAAAAAGATCACTACGGGAATTGTTCGTAAATCTTGGGGCAGTGTACTGGAACGGTCTCAAATGTTGAGTCTAAGCTGTTAAATTATTACATGAATGTACTAGAAAAATGTACTGAACTTTCGCTTAAATTTTAAGATTGTCTCGGAAACACGGCGTAGGCCTTGCCGTCTACTACTACCAAGGAGGTTATAACAGGAGTATAGACTACAATGATATTGCGGTAGTAGTTGGATATGAACTGAAGTGAATAGTGATTATTACATCGGCATGACCGCTCACTGGGAGGTAGAATCACAATTTAAATGCCAGGCAATGAAAGGGCACGACAGACCCAATCACACCGGGAAATTTTCAGTGAAAATTTACAATGGGTAGGGTACCTTACTATACAATATTTCTCCAGTCTACTTTTATGATGAAACTAGTATCCATTTATTGAACATTGCTGCCAATATGCCCCATCCCAATTTCTCTGATCGTTTGAATGAACTTTTTCGCAAGGGGCATCTCGCCCGCTTTTCGATGTGGTCTTTATTACATATGCTTAATATGAGACCTAGGTGGGTTGTGATAAAGCATCCCTCCAGCTTTAGTCAGGCAGAACCATAAGATGACTTGCAATGTCGAATTACAATCTTTTTTTTACATTTTTTGGTTTAATATAAGCCATAGATCAAGAATCAGCTGGCGTTCCATGTCCAACCTTTGTGTTTTTTTTTCAAAATTCAAGATGGCCGCCAAAATGGCTATTGAGCCATAATACAAGCTCTAACTTCCTCACAAATTGAATTAGAGACATGATTTTGGTGTCTAGGTCCGGGTTTTTGGGGTCGGGGAATCCGATTTTGATGCTATCTTCGAGATCAAATGCAGTTCTGGTGTAAAAAATTCAAAATAGCCGCCAAAATAGTGATTAAAAATCCAAATCGCGCTATAATCATCTGAGATTTCACAATCGTTATTTTTGGCGATCACGTCTGATAACATAATTACAGTTCTGAATAATAATATGCTCTATTTTGTGTGTTTTGGCTGAATAATGGCTGAATAATGTGGTAAAAAATGCTTCTTCAAAGATTTAGCTCTTACTGTTCCAACGACAACAAACCTTTAGGTAATTACGTAAGGATTGAAAGTATTTGTTCTGCAGTGAGACAAGGAGTGGCATCATTTATGATCAATTAGAGTCATCAACATCAGCTCGTGCTCACAAAAATTGTGCATCAAACTAAGCGAATTCTAAAACAAACTCGTTGGTTTGTCAGCTTATAAATACTAACTTAAAGTTAAGAGGGACCCTTTTGACTACATCTATTATATCAATGAGTACGATCTAACAGTACCAAGGCAGCGATACGAGCCATGCAAAACATATACGTAACTACTGGAAGGGAAATGTTACCAACGTGATGATGGGTTAAAGGTGGCGAGACCTTAGGGTACCCGATACTATCGATCTTGCTGTGGCAAGTTTCTCATTCAGAATGAAAATAAACATCTTTCTGGGGCCAAAGTAGGCTATAATGACGAGGCTTACATTGAGACATGAGTGGTCAGAGTAGATTTTTAAACTCTGTAGATATTGATGCTATCTATAGAGATCAAGTTGGATTATCTGTCTCTGGACGAACAAAAGTTCTTATACGACGACGTAGTTGCATTGCATTCGTCTGGTATTGCTTCAATTTTTCTGTTCAGACATGACTCCAAGGTTCCATGTTAAAGAAGCTGGTGGAGGTGGACAAGTAAGATGACAATGTCAGAAATGCCTCATGAAAGCCACTTGAACCGATATGCAGTTGTACAAATAGATGTGAGCATAATATTTAATGATCCAAATCGGTTTAAATATGTAGTAAACATTCTCGGAGAAATCATGAAAATGTACGCACGATCATTACCATGTTTTGATTAGTGGATCATTTTGGGAGTATTGAC
Source organism: Flabesymbios commensalis (assembly GCA_964017125.1). Classification (NCBI taxonomy): domain Eukaryota; kingdom Metazoa; phylum Annelida; class Polychaeta; order Terebellida; family Flabelligeridae; genus Flabesymbios; species Flabesymbios commensalis. Next base: position 36,265,998 of record OZ024903.1, read on the forward strand.
TCGATGCTAAAGGAAGAAATTTCCACAAAATGTTAGGATTTTAAGGTTAGTTATTGAGGAATTGTTAAGGCCCATCATTGAATCAAACTATTAGCATGGTAAGTAAGCAACGAATCATTTTTTACCATAAGCGCCGACATGTTTTAGTAGATAACCTCAAAATAATTTCACGGAATCTCATCTATGCGTGTGCACTCGGTGTTCTTGTGATCAAAATAGATTTGAATATCCAGGAAATACGACACATGAACTGACTGCACATACCTGTTGTAATTAAGGATAATGGTGACATGCGAGATGTAAAAATAATGCTACTCTCAGTAACAAACTAAAAGTAGAGGTAAACAGCGGCACTGGCACACTTACACAATCAGAAGTCATGTTGATAGATGCTCTGCTATGATGACCAAAGAAAGGCAAGTATCTGATCTCCTCAAGATCCAACTTTCAAACATTCTACGTGAATATGATGGGTAAATGTGATGTTCGATAGGTATTAGTATATTATGAGCATTAAAATACACACGTTCATGTTCTGAATCGACCCAGGCTGCCGCGCTCGAAAACTTCATATAATTTCACCACAGGAAATATTTCTTTCAGTGTAAAACATAAGGAACAATCTTACAGAATGAAGGTCGCAAATTTATAGACACATTTGGAAACCCTTCACACCCTACATGTAGTTGCAAGCGGATCTGCAACAACACATTCATCATTGTGGTTTGTGGTTCAGGCAAGTAGATCACGCTCTTGAAGGCACAATTATTATGAGTGTAAGCAAGGTTTGTCATATTGCATATAGGCCCACATGATTTTTAAGTTGTTCCCTAGTTGTGCCTTTTCAGGTTATTGTACCTTGATGTTGACCCAGCACTTCTGCCTAATTTAAAACATCAGTATATGCAATTACAATTTTTTTGCGGAATATCATGAAAACCGCTAGACCATTACTATAAAACAAAATGTGAGGTTTCACGGGAGGATTCACCCTGAAAATGTTAAACTCGACCGAGTTCAAAATTTTCCGACAATCGGCCATTATTTGCCTCAATAGGCCTGATATAGGGTAAGCCGTGCTAAATTATTAGGCCTACTATAAAACACAATGTGAGATGTCGATGCATCCACAAAAAAATCGACTTGGTTAAATTCAAAATGGCCGCCTATCGACCATTATTTACTTTATAATATGCCCTATATTTGATAAACAAGAAACTGTGCTTGATGGCCAGAACATTACAAAAACAAAATCACTCATATGCCTGATATTTTGTAAACCGTGCTAAATGGCTAGACCACTACTATAAAACAAAATGTGAGGTTTCAGGGGAGGATACACCCTGAAAAATTGGGACTTGATAGAATTCAAAATGGCCGACAATCGGTCATTATTTGCTTCAATATACCTGATATCAGTTGAACCATGCCAGATAGCTAGACCATTACTATAAAACAAAATGTGTGGTTTCAGAGGAGGATGCGACCTAAATTTTTTTAACTTATTTAAATATCTGCCATTATTCACTTTCATGTGTCTGGTATTTTGTAAACCGTGCTAGGTGACCAGACCATTACTATAAAACAACAAATGAGGTTTCAGGGGAGGATGCACTCTGAAAATGGTTAACTTGTTCAAAATCAAAATGTCCGACTATCAGCCAATATTTACTTTAAAATGCGTCACATTTGGTAAACCGTGCTAGATAGCTGGACCATTACCATAAAACAAAATGTGAAATTTTAGGAGAGTATGCACCCTGAAACATTTCAACTTCAACAAATTCAAAATGGCCGACTTTTGGCAATTATTACTTTAGCATGTCTTATATATGGTAAACCATGCTAGATAGCCAGACCACTACCATGAAGCAAAATGTGAGGTTTCAGGAAGGGATAAACCTTGAAAAACATCAATTTGATCAAATTCAAAATGGCCGACTTTCGGTGATTAGTAATACTAATAATATGCATACTATCTGGAAAACAGTGGTAGTTAACTAGACCATTACTCTAAACCAAGTAGTAGTGATTCTAGACTGACTTATTGCTTCCACCAGGAAGGTTATGTTTTTGGTCGAGTTGGTTTGTTGTCTTAAAAAGTAACGAACATATTTGCATGATTTCTTACCAGAGGTTTGTCTCGAGCCAAGGGACAACAGTTAGATTTTGGGGATGATACGGATTATGATCCAGATCCGACAGATTTGCATGAAACTTTTATCAGATGGACCAATCCAATAAATTGTGGGAAGAATCCAAATTACTATCGGTATCCGGATTAAGATCATTAATTAAATGGATGGAGGTTGCAGTCTCTCTAACTGACTATATACTTATTATTCTTACACTTAACCTATTATGCCTAGTTGTCTTGCGTCTTGATGTTTTACCCATTCACGGACTAAGTTAATAACACAAAATTGCTTCAATCAAATTCGGGGCGGGATCACTTGAATTTCTGTAGTCTTAATTTTTTGTGATTTCATCAAATTAGAGTGTATGCTACACTTAGCCATAAAATAAAATAAATGGATTCATTGCCACCCAAAACCTACTATTAGACACCAAAATTAAGAGTCTAAGTCGATTATTAACAAAGTTACGGCAATTTTGGTGATACAGCGGCCATCTTGGCGGCCATCTTGAATTTTTAAAAACCCACAAGGTTTAGGCATGGAACGCCAGCTGATTCTTAAAGAGGTGGATATTGTCCATTCAAAAATGCAAAAAAACTATTGTAATTCGACATTGCAAAGTTCAGCCCCAAAATGCCAATATTCTGCCTGACTACTTGGGGTATTACACACTGTCCCAATGTTTGCTGTGAATACAATATATACATTGGCCCAGTCAGTAGAGGTACAAAATGTAGATCTAACGTACATTTTCGCTTATAACTTTTAGTATCGTTGCAGAACACGACAACCTCAATTATCACATAAAAAGTTTTTAATTACATACCAAACGCTCACAGTGGCAACCGGATTGTAACCGTTATCAGCCGATATTAAACCTGTAGGGCCTATATTGGTCCAATCACATCATGTTCACTGTGTGTTTCTTCGATACCTAGCTATCGCTGTGCTCTTTTTTAAGATCCACAATATTTGCATCTAATTTTAACAACTGTGGGCACTTTTAGTTGACTGATTATGCTGATAGGTTTTTACCTACTTATAGATCCAACACATTGATCTGATTGGTTTTCTTCTTAGCGCGATACCGATCGAGCACTAACTTATTTAGCGCATATCTTGTATCTAGACCCCCATGTAGGTAGGCATACAACCTGAATGTCGGCAAAAGAAAGGTTCGGTCGCAGTCCTTTTTTTAGAAAAGTAAGCCTATACTATATTTTCGTTGACATTCATGAATGCAATATCTTGACAATTGCTATTCTGAATCAATCGGCGCTTTGATGCGTCACTCGGTTCGGCTGTGTTCGAACTCCGGGATGTTTGTAATCGTGATACAGTACCCCTATGCAGTACCCCAAACTGTCCAAAGACCTTGAAAGTGCAGTACTGGCCATGATAGTGGTAAATGTAGTAAATGAGCATAAATCCAAAATGGCCGACAAAAAACAAAATGGTTGATATCTAAGAGGCTAATAACGACTAAAAATGTTTACCTGTGGCGTTATAGTACTACCAGAAATAGGCCTACCTAGGTATTCCATTTTAGAATCGTAGAAAATGTGCATAAATCTTAGATGGCCAACAAAAAATAAAACGGCCGATATCTGAGGCTAGCAAGAGGACTGAAGTCCTATATCATCCCCCGCCATATATTAGGTTTGATTAGTAAATTAGTTTTTTTGCGGTCACAAATATTTGACTTGTGGTGGCCATTTTAAATTTCAGTAAAATCACCTGCACATTATTTCTGCCTTCAATGTTTTAGTTTTGCGCCCACAAAAAATAATGAAGCTCATGCATGGCGGCCATTTTCCATTTGCGGTCACAAATATTTGACTTGTGGTGGCCATTTTAAATTTCAGTAAAATCACCTGCACATTATTTCTGCCTTCAATGTTTTAGTTTTGCGCCCACAAAAAATAATGAAGCTCATGCATGGCGGCCATTTTCAATTTCTGTACAACCTTGAAAAAATGTCGCCTGTACATCTCATCTCCATATGGTGGGTAATGATTGTAAAATTTGACTAATTTCTGACTGTAAGTTTTTGCGCCCACAATTTTTCTTGGAGTTGACCTCTGGCGGCCATTTTGAATTTTGGTAGCATCTTTAAAAAATCAATTGCACATCCCCTTGTTGCTAGGAATGTCATGTTAAAATTTCAAAAAAATTGACCAAATATTTTTTTGAGTTTTAGCTTCCACCAAAAAATTGAAGTTGATCCGTGGCGGCCATTTTGCATTTTAATAAAACCTTGGAAAAGTCACCTCCACATCTCCATATGGTGTGGAATGTGATAGTAAAATTTGGATAATTTCTGACTTTGAGTTTTAAAAAAATTGCGCCCACAAAAAAATTTGGAATTGATTTCTGGCGGCCATTTTGAATTTTGGTAGCATCTTTAAACAAGAACCCTGCGGTTCTGAACATTATTGAGAGTTATTTTTTTGAATCAGACCGAAGTTGATGTTTAAGCAACTAGAAACTGTAAAATTGTAATCAAAATAAGTATATTTTTCTCCAATATGTATTTTAGATTTAAAAAGAAACTTGCTAAACAATAATTAGATTCACAAGTGCGAGATGTATTTTTTGTTAGTTCACATGATAACAGTATCTTAAGATAACGTGCAAGCACTCCCAACACCCCGTGGCCGATGGTAGTGACTTAAAATGGCCACAAATTTAACACAACTGCTGGCAATACTCACTGACCACAAAATCGCATACAGTAGTTTTTATTCATTATTATATTGGACGATATAATAGTGATTCGAGTTAAATGCTGATGTGCCATACGAAATGGCCTGATTTGATCTAGTACTACTACTAGGTCCATATATAACAGGAGATGTACACAGGATACGGTAATAGCTTGAACAGATACGATGCGCAGCGTTTAATTACGTCATCATTTGGAGAGGGATACAGGTGTCCTTGTCTATATCTCGTGAAATAACACTGTCAGCAAATCGTGTAATACATATCATAACACAAATATAATGTGTTTTTTTCAATAAATCGTGTGATAAGATATTATAATTATCAGTGATATTATATAATCCATAGGTTAACTACTAAGCCTGTAGGCCTGAGATGGTTGAACACGCTCCAATAAATTATTCCGACCTTCATTCATGGCTAGATTTTTACTGAGGGGGGGGGGTAATGGACATCAACATAAGATGAACAATACAAACAACAAACCTTCTGTAAGAAAGCTTTTCATTATGCTCGTAAACTCAACTCAATTTACAAGACCAATACTTAATATATAGGCATACGTGGCTTATCATCTACTATTACTACTAATTATGGAGGACGTCGTCCCTATCTCTGAGACACGTGGTTGGTCCCTCAGTGATCTAAATTCACTATCCTGGCTATGTCTTCACTGCTTATTGCGGACCGTCATTGTGACGGTCGCCGAAATAAAAATGAAATGAATCGGGCTTTAGGCCACCTTTGTGCACATATAGGCTAAGCTGGGCCAGGAGAACCTCCTGAGGATGGTGAGATGATTGAGATGACACTGTCCTCCAGACACAGGATTCGAAATTCGAGCCCTGGCGGTCTGAGGCCGAGCACGCTACCTCTCGATCACGGAGGCTCCCCACAATACTGACTTTCACACGTGGATGGGGAAGAAACATTTTTGTTTATTTCAAACCGCCGAGACCGGGAACCGAACCCCGGACTCTGGCGTGAAAGGCAGCAGTGCTAACCACTACCCTAGGGCCCCCGCCCGTCGCCGATATAAGGAGTTTCATTAATAAATGATTTGCTCCACTGATGTAATTCAATACGCTATATAGTCTACTTAAAGGGACTGGCCCAGGCTAAAATCATCAAAAAATCGGTGATTTTATTTCGGGTTCTTAATATGACCATATGATGTAAACATGTAGGGCCTACATAGACTAGAACTGCAAATTTTTATAATTTTTGTGCTGCGCATTCACCAGTTAGGCTAGATATAGAGACGAAATTCCCGCATTTCCTATTTTTGACATGGTTGTCAATAATTAGAAATCAGGAATTTCGTCTCTATATCTAGCCTAACTGGAGAATGCGCAGCACAAAAATTTTAAAAATTTGCAGTTCTAGTCTTTGGACATGTTTACATCATATGGTCATATTAAGAACTCAAAATAAAATCACCGATTTTTTTATGATTTTAGCCTGGGCCAGTCCCTTTAAGTTACACAGATCACTTTGTAGTGTATGTTGTTTTAACACTGGGACAACGTCGTAGAGGTAGACCAGCATGAATTTGAAATCAGCATTGAATAACACATGTGTTTGTTGGGTAAATAATCAAACCACAGACCCGTCTGCCGTGAAAACGATACTCAGTTAAAACTATTACACGCAAGTTAATGGCTTAAATTCGACCTGTAGGATTTGATGATCATCTACTTTCAGAAACACGCAGTCCGAGAGTAGGCTAAATTATTGAATATATATATATATTTTTTTTAATTCTTATTTGGCAATCGTATCAGCAATAAATCCATGTTGTTCGCGTTAGAGTACGTAGTCTATACGTGGGACACATTAGGACTAACGGAGCCATAGTGTGCAGGGACCTTGATCTGAGATACAGCTATTTTTCACGCCTAAAAGATTTGCTCTATCGCTCTACACGTTGAGTTGTGTCAGAATGATGGCAGCGTGTTAACAAGTATTGTTTACTACAAAAGTTAGCGCACATACACGATATCCACCCAACAAACACAAAACATTTGTATAACATTTATACAATGTTGGAACAAGGTCGAAGACGTTGGGCCGACATTGTAGGCTATAAATAAATACGAGGCATTGAACCAATGTTGTTTTAATGTTGGGCCAGCGTTTGCTGGAACTACCACCATTTGATCAATGACCGGCTAATGGGCAATCGGATGGCGGCAAATGCAGATGACGTCATCGACAGACTATTCTGTAAGTAATTCTGAGGCCTTAGGGCCTACACACCAGTTGTGTGAAATTAGACATTTAGGCCTAATCAGTATAATACCATAATTATTCATAGATAGGCCTATCGTGGTGCCCAAATAAGACTACATAAACTTTATAGGGCGCCTTGGGCAGCCACAGGCTGGATAATGTGCGCGATATAACATCCAATAACATTCCAAGATGAAATGCATGGTCCACAGGCTAACCGCGTACACGAGTAAACTATACAGTAACACCAGCAGTGTCCATATATAATCTAATGTTCCGTGGATGGGGTCATAATGCTGAATAATGGAAATGTATGCCTTTTCACATTTTTTGAGAGACGTCAGTGCTTTAAATTGACATTTTGGGCCGAGATGCCTCATGCATTCATCCTTCGCCGAGAAGCGTTAACTTTACTCCAAATTTGCGTGTGTTTTTTTCCTGTGATTAGGGTGCTTAACCCGACCCTCCCAGTCCCAGAGGCATCTCAATATCATTATATATCCATCCTTTATGTGACGTTGAAAATCACTTTCCATCGTGATATTTTCAAATTGTTCATTATTATTTACTTTGACGCTTGATCCTACTTAAATATAGTTAGTTAATTTCAATGATATTTTTTCATCTTTATGATATTTATTCACCTCGGGATGGGGATGTCTAGACAGCCAAGCAGATAATATCTGGATGTAGGCCTATACACTGATACACCACACAGCGACCACGGGACAATGACCCAATGCAGGTTCAATGCTGGACCGCCGTCAACAGCGCTGGTACAACATTGAGCCAGCATAAACAATGACATAATTACCATATAATAACAAGCAGTGATGGATTTGTGCTTGCTGGGAAATAAATCAGCGGCATTTCATCAATTTTCTAGCTAGATGATTATATAATGTATCAATCTCGGATAGTTTTAGCTGAAAAAAACAAATATGCCATTTTTATTCCTTAGATATTTAGAAATAAAACATATTTAATCCACAGTCAGTAGCTTAGTTATGTAACAGTGTAACATATTACATAATCACAGGTGGGTAGGCCGACACAATGTGTATAGGCCTACCTACCACAGACCTGCACATGCATATCAGTGGCGTATACGCCTCAGAATGAGCATCCCCTTCCGTTGTAGTACATTATCCCCTCCGCAAAGGCAGTATGTGCTCACTTGTAAAGTGAGCAGATACTGCATTTTGGCTTTGCACGGCAGTTGTAAAAGAACTCCTATACAACATGTAGGCCCTACAATGAAGCTACACGTTATCACGTGGTCGCTGAAAGCCAATCAGCAGATGTTATCGTAAATATGACCATTCCGAGACGCTGGCCCAGCATTGAAACAACACGGATCAATGTCACATGTTTACTGGTATACCGCACATATATACTGAAAAGTCCAGGGATGTGACGACCCAGATTCTGTGTGTGTTGATTGGTCAGGGAATCTCGTCCTATGATCTGCTCAAGATATTAAAACATTATTGGAATGAGTTCCAATAATGTAAAAATCAATTGCACATCCACATTTTGCTGGGAATGTGATGTTAAAAAAAAATTGACCATACTATTTTTTTCAGTTTTTGCGCCCACCAAAAAATTGAAGTTGGTCCGTGGCGGCCATTTTGAATTTCAGTAAAACCTTGAAAATATCAACTACACGTCTCTGGTGGTCATTTTGAATTTTACTAGAATCTTTAAAACATCACTTGCACATCCCTATGTTGCTAGGAATGTCATGTAGAAATTTCAAAGAAAAAATTAACCATAAGTTTTCGAGTTTTTGTCCCCACAAAAAAACATGACGCCAGACAGAATCCTGGCTGGACTAAAATCTCCCTTCCCCTACCGGTGGGGTATAGCACTACTAACAGCAGTAGGCCTACACAGTATACTATTTTAAGATCATGGAAAATTTGAATCAATCCAAAATGACTGCCAAAAATTCAAAGTGGTCTAGAAGGACAGTCCGACATGGTTAAAGGGACTGGCCCAGGCTAAAATCATAAAAAAATCGGTGACTTTATTTCGGGTTCTTAATATGACCATATGATGTAAACATGTACATAGACTAGAACTGCAAATTTGTATAATTTTTGTGCTGCGCATTCACCAGTTAGGCTAGATATAGAGACGAAATTCACGCATTTCCTATTTTTGACATGGTTGTCAATAATTAGAAATCAGGAATTTCGTCACTATATCTAGCCTAACTGGTGAATGCGCAGCACAAAAATTATAAAAATTTGCAGTTCTAGTCTATGTACATGTTTACATCATATGGTCATATTAAGAACCCGAAATAAAATCACCGATTTTTTGATGATTCTAGCCTGGGCCAGTCCCTTTAAAGCAGATAATTAAATTAAATGATTGGTAATGATTATATTAGCTCTACCCAAATGATTGCTGACTTACTGGCCTCGAGGAACCCTCTCGTGGTGGATAATGGAATGCACAGCTTTCAGTGGGACGATATAATCAGGTCACGTAGTCATGTGAATTGAATTTTGGAAATCCTAATAAATGCCACAGTGTTGCGCTCACATTTCTAGTCTCTGTCGTGAGCCAGTATGGTGTACAGCACTGGTTATGATCATAACAGCGCCGCACAGGCAACAGCATGCATCAGTATCCCACCCTGAAACCACACATACTGTTTTATAGTAATCGTCTAGCTATCTGGCATGGTTTTCCAGATACATTGTACAACGCATATTAAATATAGGCCGGAAGACAGCCATTTTGAATTTAATCGAGTTAACATTTTTCAGGGCATATTTGTTCTATAGAAGGCAAATGGTCTAGCCATCTGGCACGGTTTTCAATATGTTGCGCATATCATCGTCAATAATCATTTTGAATTTTATCGAGTTGAAATTTGTCAGGACATATCCATGGAGCCGCACGTTTTCTTTCATAGTAATGGTCCAGCTATCTGGCACGGTTTTCCATAATTATATTACACATATTAAAGTAAATAATGGCCACAAGTCGGCCATTTTGAATTTGATCACGGCATATCCCTTCTTAAAACTGCACATTTTGTTCCATAGTAGGCCCTAATGGTACTAAAGTAATGGTTTATTTCAATATTCTTTTTGTACTTCTCAACACTGAGCACTCACATGGGCATGTGAAACCAGCGTTTATTACTGTTAATATCAGCCGTTTTGCGTCGCTAATCATTTAACAGATAAGTTGAACCAACAAAAGACACTTAACCGCGTTATATTTGCCTTACCACTACAAATGATCAACAAGTCATAAAAGTTAGGCACATCATACAATCAGCAGAAAAATGATCTAAAATTGAACTTTGAAATATCATAAAAAATCACGCTGGTATCCACAGGCAGGTTTAATATGCATATTTTGACAAACTTTCATGAGCAATGGTAGACTCCATCATAATTTTTCAAGACCGAATTCACATTCAGGTGATGTGCCTAACTCAAATCCTCATAGCGTATACCAATTTAGTAGGGATTAGGCCTACTTTTTAAATATTTAAACTATTCATATGGACAACACATACCGTTCATATAAATTAATCTTATTGTACAAATGTATAGGTGTCATTCATTGGATTAAAAACATTTGGTGGTGATGTGCCCAAGGAAAGTTTAGGCACATCACCTTGTAGATAATTATTAACAACATCGTAGAAAATACATGTTCTAAGATCATTCTCTATGTCTGCAATGATATTTAACAACTCACGTAAAATATGTGACATCATTGTGTTTACGTTGAGTCTCACTAATTGTATTACAAACAATGATTTGTTTCCCCAATTAATAATTTTATGATGTGCCTAACAAAAAAGTAGTGATGTGCATTAAATATTTACATATTTTCACATTAAAGGGATAATACAAAACATATCTAGGGCAGTTTGAGCTATGACAATGGCAGAAAAACCCATTGAAATATATCAAAAGTCAATGTAATTATGGTAATATATACAGCCTGCAGAAAAAGCTAGGCACATTATGTCATGGTATCAAACATGTACATTCTGCTGGTGTGTGCAGCATAGACAAACATAAAATACTCCTTTTATCGCTCAGCAAGGTCTTGAGATGATGAACTTTAGAACAGAAACATGGGAGTACTCATTTTCAAAGCTGTTTCTAATAGCTTGTTTAATTTATTGTCCTTTCCTATACAACTGTTTACAGTATAATGATACTGTGATTAATATTTGTGTTAAAATTTCACATAGTTTTGATTTTTCTCACCATTGATCACGAATGTTGAATGTCTGAAGCCAGCATGGGCCTTACCCAGTTTATTCAGTTGAAAATGGTGAAGCACATCACGATTTGGTGAAAAACATGCAATTTGAAATAGATAAATAATGTAATTTTATGTCAATCCGGCTCATATTGGAATCCACAGGCATTGCAAGCAAAATAGTATTGGCGTGTAGTTTATTTTTGATTAATACCACCTATGAATCGAAAATGATTTGCTTAACTATTTCCTAGTATAATATCTGATAGGGGTCGCTGGCATAGAAGACTATGATTCACTGTCATTTTTTGTTGATCACTTTTAATAAACACCCGAAGCTTTATTATTGGGAAGGCACAACTTACCTCTTATGTTATTTCTTCATCGCAGTATACACCACAATGTATTTGTTAGGCACATCACAAACAAACTTTCGAAGGTGGTATACATTCAGGTGCCATCCCAAAATATGTTTTGTGCAGCTTTTATTTATTTTTTGAATACCTTATATATGTAGCAACTATGGAAACTAACGAAAATATTATATATCGAAGTGTCGTCTAAAGGTTAAAAGTGAGTTATTTAGACCCACATATGACATTGTCGGACTGAAAATGAGCACCAACGAGTGGTGAAACACAGTGAAACCTATACATTTTCATCAAGCTAGACATCTATCGAATATAGTTATAGGTGTTTGAATAAGAAATATATTACTCATTAGTGAAGCTAAGGCCAGTATAATACTTAACGACCACATTAATGGGCAATTGTACATTTCCAGGCAATATTACCCATATAGTACAGTATGGTGAAGGAGACTCCTTTCAAGACAAACATATGTCGCCTTGATATGTCCAAACGTACACTGCCAGCCGCTAGGTAGGACTACAACACAGTGCTCTGTGTAGTCCAAACCATGAAATGAGATGTTAACAGTAAAAAATATGGACGAATTTGATATTTTGACCGCTTATATGGTGGTTTCCAAAAACCTGTCTACAATTAAGGGGTAGGGTTATGTAGGCCTAAACGTCTGTCGTTGCTGCTTTAGCTAATAAATCTTCACATGCGATCGACATAGGCTACCATGTGAAAACAGAAAAAATTCCCGTTAAAAGGCATACCACACATTGCAGTGGACTAAATAGTCGTCTCCCCACATACGTTCAAACATAATTTTTATTACAAAATAATCAAAAATTGTAGTCCACTAGACCACGTGGCTATCGTTAATGTGTCTGCTAATGGCTATGTGGACTCAGAAATGGCTATGTGGACGCAGAAATAGGCATATGAATGGACTACGGCATTAATCTTGACCACGCGCATGTGAGGTAAGCACAAGATGCATAACTTGTATTTGTTATTGTAAGAAATTGTAATCAAGAACACTGCGGTTCTGAACATTATCATGTTTTATTATGTAGCCAGATAGTCAGAATGAAGTTCTCCAAAGGGCAGGGGACTTTGTGACAGCCGCGTGTACCGGGTAATGATATACTTTGACGAATTAGGCTTAAAAGCGAAGGCTCAAAGAAACATTTATTTCATTTTCAAAAAGGAATTTCTGCGACATTTTTTATGCCCTATTCAATAGGAGCATTACCTACCATAGGGCGCGCACGCATCCAAAAGTGATTCAATTTCTTGATCATCATTTGAAGCTGGGCCAGTATTCTCGTACAAGTTACGATACATCGTAGGCTTCTGATTGGTAGAGACGGCCGTCTGGACCAATCAGAAGCCTACCATGTATCGTAACTTGTACGAGAATATGGGTCCCCGGCAGGTGGACATTTTGTTTCTTGGGTATGCAGTTTTGATTGATGATTGTATCAACTGTTTATAACATATGATAACAGTTAGGCCTCAAAACTGTATTCTTGCTAAGATAGTAGTAAAATGCACAGCTGAATGTCATAGAAAAAGGTATTACCAACAGGATCATGCAATTACTTGTATTAATACTATTAATTCAAGCAATAATATTATAGAGCCCACTCAGCTTTACTAACAAATTAGAACAGACATACTACTGGTATTTCTAGTGTTCATCAGTGTTCATATAAAGTTTTTAACAGAACTGTTGGAAGGTTTTTTGTTTTGTTAAAAACGTTGCGAGTGTCGATTTCTTGGTTATGATGGTGATCAACTCACCAATAGATGTGTGGACATTTAATGTAAAATGTATGTATATATGCTATAATTCTTGATAGCGTGATACACAATAGCTAACGAGCATATAGATCTACGTCACACTATACATGCAACCATACTTTAAAATAATTGGTCCACAGTCTTCGACGCTGGGCGTACCATGAGCCAGCATTTTAATATACTATTCGTAATACTTTTTTTTAGAACATATCAAAAGGGTTTTCAACAATATTTTGGATATATACTTAAATACTAATAAGTTCTAATCAGAATTCTACGCTTTCCAGTGTATTTTTTACTACAATAAAACATTGTATAATAAGTTATGTAGTTATTTTATCTCTGGTTTTGGTGCGGGAAAAATATTCACACAACATTGCAAAAGGTTTTTTTTTATCTTTGCAATTATCTCTAATAATTATGTACCATGTATAGCAATAACTAAATAATAAATTAAAATAAAAAATAATACATTTATCATGTACATATTATTAAATAGCCATGATGTGTTTGCAGTGTAAATTTATGTATGACATTTTAAATATTGTAGCATAGTTTGTATTATATCCTGTATTACATTTTACCAATAGTTTTGCACGTATTTTAATCATTGTACTATTGCATGTGTATTAAGAGGGTCCATTGAAAATGGGTACGCTGTACTAAATGGTCTACCCTCTTATAAATAAAGTTCATTATTATTATTATTATTATTATTATTATTATTATTATTATTATTATTATTATTATTATTAGCTCAACGTCTTGTGTTTGCAACGCTAATACAATCTTGTTTTCATGTTGATCCACAACTTCCGTCAGTGGGCTAGGAGTTAAACAATTTTTTTTTTAACTTTTAAGCATTACAAGATCCAGTTTTGATGTAAAAAAAACTCGATCTGCGACCTCGGGAGAACCCTAACCTGTAGGGAAGATAGCATCATTGGACTCAACAACCACCAGTGTGATATGGCTAGTTTTAATAGGCTACACTCAGTCACAGAACTGTTTATCTCAAGACACGTGGTGTTGTCAGGTCACGTGGAGCTTGCAAACCAGCAAACACGAGATGTTGAACCAATGCAGTTTTAATGCCCACCGTCTGCGACGCTGGTACAACATTAAAATCAGCATTTGGTCAAGGTCCTGTGTTTGCTGGTATGTCAATGCTGCTCACTGACTTGCCATTCAGTCAAATTTAGAGCCAGAGAAGCATATCATATATCTTGAATGATTTGATCCACAATTAACAAATATACATTCTAAATCGTTAGATATTTAAAATATATGCTGCTACGCGCAGGAACTTTTTTTTTAGGAGGGGGGGGGCTTTCTCTGTGTAGGCCTGCAATGTCACTGACTTGCCATTCAGTCAATTTTAGAGCCAGAGAAGCATATCATATAACAATCTTGAATGATTTTATCCACAAATAACAAATATACATTCTAAATAGTTAGATATTTTAAATATATGCTGCTACGTGCAGAAACATTTTTTTTAAGGGGGGGGGGGGTTCTGTGTCTACCAAAACCGATGTCATATCAAACATCGAGACTCCCTGCATTAGCAGCGAATCTCCTTATTATCTGACGCTTACACTCCCTGACTCCTGCTTGATCACAGATGCATGTGGACGACAATGTAAGAAGCGGACAGACAACTAGATGTTTTACTGACATCATTAAAAGCAATTTCCCACCTATGTGTCTTAAAAATATATATCAAGACTAATATAAGAAGCATACAAAAACCTTGATAACAATAATTAAAATGTATTTTCTTGAAACTGTACAATAGGATAAAAAAAAATGTATAATGTACATTTTTAAGTTTGTTTCGATAACAAACACAGGGATAACCAACGGAGTCACCTGATTTTATAATAATGGAGATAAAAATCAAGCTTGTTGACTTTTCTTGCTATTTCATAATTATCTGATTATATATACATGATCATTGCTATGAGCCATTTTAAAAGTGAGAATTTATAGATACAGTCATTAAAATCTCATTTTTAAAATGATTTCATAAATATCTGATTATACATGATCGTTGCTATGAGCCATTTTAAAAGAAAGAATATCTAGATGCATTCAATAAAATTCATTTTTTAAATTATTAACCCTTAGAAAGCCTGAAGATTTTTGTATAAACCAAAGACCAAAGGTTTTTTTTAATTTGAAATTGTCATAAATGTTCCAGTCAGCTCTTCCCGCTTCACTTGAATACCTATGTTATGTATCTAGTGCCATTATTAATATTTTACTCTTTCAGTGCGGTGATCAACTTTAATACGTCTGAAGTCAGTCTCCGCGCTGAAAGGGTTAATATTATTGACCAACATTAATTCAATTTATGACATACAAGTTTATATAAATATAATAATATATATAACACATTATAAATACCACGATGAAGTTTTTATCTATCTTTAATTGGGAGGGTATGGTGCTGGTCGTGTTGGCATTGGCGGTCTGTACCCATGTTGAACTGACTGACCACTGTAATTGGTTGCCCCACCAAAGTTTCTACCAGGCTGCATAATGTCAATCAAGTCTTTCATCTTCTCGGATTTTATTCTCCTAAGGTGGGCTAAGGTCTTTTTAGTCATAAATTCTGTAATGAATTCATCCACTTCCTTTTCACCATCTAAAAAATTCTGTGCTATTTCCTGTAAAGACAAGACTACATAAGTCCAGGAGCTCCCGCGATAAATTAGAATTTGATTTAAGGAATTTTGTGTAGGGTTTTTAATGTTGTCATAAGCTAGGTCAACAAGACGCAAGACAACTAGGTCTAAGAAGCCCAGTCTAAGAGTAAGATAAGAACTAGACAGTCTGTCAGAGATTGCAAACCTCCATTGAAATTAATGATCCTAATCAGTATCCCAGTAATGGTCTACCTATTTGGCACGGTTTACCCGATATCAGGCCAATCGAGGTAACTAATAGCTGATTTACGGTCATTTTGAGTTCGATATAAATTAGTCAAAAACTTAGGGTGCATCCTCCCCCGAAACCTCAAATTTTGTTTCATAGTAATGGACTAACATCTAACACAGTTTGCAAAATATTGTGCATGTGAAAGTAAATAATGGCCGATAGGGGGCCATTTTGAATTTGATCGAGTCAGAATTTTTCAAGATGCATCCTCAGCTGAAATCTCACATTTCATTCTATAGTAATCGTCTAGCTATCTAGCACGGTTTACCAAATATGATCACTTTTAATAAACTCCCGAAGCTTTATTATTGGGTAGGCACAACTTACCTCTTATGTTATTTCTTCATCTTCACCTGAATATTTGTTTAAAACTTTTGAAGTGTCGTCTAAAGGTTAAAAGTGAGTTATTTAGACCCACATATATGACATTGTCGGACTGAAAATGAGCACCAACGAGTGGTGAAACACAGTGAAACCTATACATTTTCATCAAGCTAGACATCTATCGAATAGTTATAGGTCTTTGAATAAGAAATATATTACTCATTAGTGAAGGCCAGTATAATACTTAACGACCACATTAATGGGCAATTGTACATTTCCAGGCGATATGACCCATATAGTACAATATGGTGAGGGAGACTTCTTTCAAGACAAATATATGTCGCCTTGATATGTCCAAACGTACACTGTCAGCCGCTAGGTAGGACTATAACACAGTGCTCTGTGTAGTCCAAACCATGAAATGAGATGTTAACAGTAAAAAATATGGACGAATTTGATATTTTGACCGCTTATATGGTGGTTTCCAAAAACCTGTCTACAATTAAGGGGTAGGGTTATGTAGGCCTAAACGTCTGTCGTTGCTGCTTTAGCTAATAAATCTTCACATGCGATCGACATAGGCTACCATGTGAAAACAGAAAAAATTCCCGTTAAAAGGCATACCACACATTGCAGTGGACTAAATAGTCGTCTCCCCACATACGTTCAAACATAATTTTTATTACAAAATAATCAAAAATTGTAGTCCACTAGACCACGTGGCTATCGTTAATGTGTCTGCTAATGGCTATGTGGACTCAGAAATGGCTATGTGGACGCAGAAATAGGCATATGAATGGACTACGGCATTAATCTTGACCACGCGCATGTGAGGTAAGCACAAGATGCATAACTTGTATTTGTTATTGTAAGAAATTGTAATCAAGAACACTGCGGTTCTGAACATTATCATGTTTTATTATGTAGCCAGATAGTCAGAATGAAG
Source organism: Flabesymbios commensalis (assembly GCA_964017125.1). Lineage (NCBI taxonomy): Eukaryota > Metazoa > Annelida > Polychaeta > Terebellida > Flabelligeridae > Flabesymbios > Flabesymbios commensalis. Next base: position 36,283,710 of record OZ024903.1, read on the forward strand.
TTCTCCAAAGGGCAGGGGACTTTGTGACAGCCGCGTGTACCGGGTAATGATATACTTTGACGAATTAGGCTTAAAAGCGAAGGCTCAAAGAAACATTTATTTCATTTTCAAAAAGGAATTTCTGCGACATTTTTTATGCCCTATTCAATAGGAGCATTACCTACCATAGGGCGCGCACGCATCCAAAAGTGATTCAATTTCTTGATCATCATTTGAAGCTGGGCCAGTATTCTCGTACAAGTTACGATACATCGTAGGCTTCTGATTGGTAGAGACGGCCGTCTGGACCAATCAGAAGCCTACCATGTATCGTAACTTGTACGAGAATATGGGTCCCCGGCAGGTGGACATTTTGTTTCTTGGGTATGCAGTTTTGATTGATGATTGTATCAACTGTTTATAACATATGATAACAGTTAGGCCTCAAAACTGTATTCTTGCTAAGATAGTAGTAAAATGCACAGCTGAATGTCATAGAAAAAGGTATTACCAACAGGATCATGCAATTACTTGTATTAATACTATTAATTCAAGCAATAATATTATAGAGCCCACTCAGCTTTACTAACAAATTAGAACAGACATACTACTGGTATTTCTAGTGTTCATCAGTGTTCATATAAAGTTTTTAACAGAACTGTTGGAAGGTTTTTTGTTTTGTTAAAAACGTTGCGAGTGTCGATTTCTTGGTTATGATGGTGATCAACTCACCAATAGATGTGTGGACATTTAATGTAAAATGTATGTATATATGCTATAATTCTTGATAGCGTGATACACAATAGCTAACGAGCATATAGATCTACGTCACACTATACATGCAACCATACTTTAAAATAATTGGTCCACAGTCTTCGACGCTGGGCGTACCATGAGCCAGCATTTTAATATACTATTCGTAATACTTTTTTTTAGAACATATCAAAAGGGTTTTCAACAATATTTTGGATATATACTTAAATACTAATAAGTTCTAATCAGAATTCTACGCTTTCCAGTGTATTTTTTACTACAATAAAACATTGTATAATAAGTTATGTAGTTATTTTATCTCTGGTTTTGGTGCGGGAAAAATATTCACACAACATTGCAAAAGGTTTTTTTTTATCTTTGCAATTATCTCTAATAATTATGTACCATGTATAGCAATAACTAAATAATAAATTAAAATAAAAAATAATACATTTATCATGTACATATTATTAAATAGCCATGATGTGTTTGCAGTGTAAATTTATGTATGACATTTTAAATATTGTAGCATAGTTTGTATTATATCCTGTATTACATTTTACCAATAGTTTTGCACGTATTTTAATCATTGTACTATTGCATGTGTATTAAGAGGGTCCATTGAAAATGGGTACGCTGTACTAAATGGTCTACCCTCTTATAAATAAAGTTCATTATTATTATTATTATTATTATTATTATTATTATTATTATTATTATTATTATTATTATTAGCTCAACGTCTTGTGTTTGCAACGCTAATACAATCTTGTTTTCATGTTGATCCACAACTTCCGTCAGTGGGCTAGGAGTTAAACAATTTTTTTTTTAACTTTTAAGCATTACAAGATCCAGTTTTGATGTAAAAAAAACTCGATCTGCGACCTCGGGAGAACCCTAACCTGTAGGGAAGATAGCATCATTGGACTCAACAACCACCAGTGTGATATGGCTAGTTTTAATAGGCTACACTCAGTCACAGAACTGTTTATCTCAAGACACGTGGTGTTGTCAGGTCACGTGGAGCTTGCAAACCAGCAAACACGAGATGTTGAACCAATGCAGTTTTAATGCCCACCGTCTGCGACGCTGGTACAACATTAAAATCAGCATTTGGTCAAGGTCCTGTGTTTGCTGGTATGTCAATGCTGCTCACTGACTTGCCATTCAGTCAAATTTAGAGCCAGAGAAGCATATCATATATCTTGAATGATTTGATCCACAATTAACAAATATACATTCTAAATCGTTAGATATTTAAAATATATGCTGCTACGCGCAGGAACTTTTTTTTTAGGAGGGGGGGGGCTTTCTCTGTGTAGGCCTGCAATGTCACTGACTTGCCATTCAGTCAATTTTAGAGCCAGAGAAGCATATCATATAACAATCTTGAATGATTTTATCCACAAATAACAAATATACATTCTAAATAGTTAGATATTTTAAATATATGCTGCTACGTGCAGAAACATTTTTTTTAAGGGGGGGGGGGGGTTCTGTGTCTACCAAAACCGATGTCATATCAAACATCGAGACTCCCTGCATTAGCAGCGAATCTCCTTATTATCTGACGCTTACACTCCCTGACTCCTGCTTGATCACAGATGCATGTGGACGACAATGTAAGAAGCGGACAGACAACTAGATGTTTTACTGACATCATTAAAAGCAATTTCCCACCTATGTGTCTTAAAAATATATATCAAGACTAATATAAGAAGCATACAAAAACCTTGATAACAATAATTAAAATGTATTTTCTTGAAACTGTACAATAGGATAAAAAAAAATGTATAATGTACATTTTTAAGTTTGTTTCGATAACAAACACAGGGATAACCAACGGAGTCACCTGATTTTATAATAATGGAGATAAAAATCAAGCTTGTTGACTTTTCTTGCTATTTCATAATTATCTGATTATATATACATGATCATTGCTATGAGCCATTTTAAAAGTGAGAATTTATAGATACAGTCATTAAAATCTCATTTTTAAAATGATTTCATAAATATCTGATTATACATGATCGTTGCTATGAGCCATTTTAAAAGAAAGAATATCTAGATGCATTCAATAAAATTCATTTTTTAAATTATTAACCCTTAGAAAGCCTGAAGATTTTTGTATAAACCAAAGACCAAAGGTTTTTTTTAATTTGAAATTGTCATAAATGTTCCAGTCAGCTCTTCCCGCTTCACTTGAATACCTATGTTATGTATCTAGTGCCATTATTAATATTTTACTCTTTCAGTGCGGTGATCAACTTTAATACGTCTGAAGTCAGTCTCCGCGCTGAAAGGGTTAATATTATTGACCAACATTAATTCAATTTATGACATACAAGTTTATATAAATATAATAATATATATAACACATTATAAATACCACGATGAAGTTTTTATCTATCTTTAATTGGGAGGGTATGGTGCTGGTCGTGTTGGCATTGGCGGTCTGTACCCATGTTGAACTGACTGACCACTGTAATTGGTTGCCCCACCAAAGTTTCTACCAGGCTGCATAATGTCAATCAAGTCTTTCATCTTCTCGGATTTTATTCTCCTAAGGTGGGCTAAGGTCTTTTTAGTCATAAATTCTGTAATGAATTCATCCACTTCCTTTTCACCATCTAAAAAATTCTGTGCTATTTCCTGTAAAGACAAGACTACATAAGTCCAGGAGCTCCCGCGATAAATTAGAATTTGATTTAAGGAATTTTGTGTAGGGTTTTTAATGTTGTCCTAAGCTAGGTCAACAAGACGCAAGACAACTAGGTCTAAGAAGCCCAGTCTAAGAGTAAGATAAGAACTAGACAGTCTGTCAGAGATTGCAAACCTCCATTGAAATTAATGATCCTAATCAGTATCCCAGTAATGGTCTACCTATTTGGCACGGTTTACCCGATATCAGGCCAATCGAGGTAACTAATAGCTGATTTACGGTCATTTTGAGTTCGATATAAATTAGTCAAAAACTTAGGGTGCATCCTCCCCCGAAACCTCAAATTTTGTTTTATAGTAATGGACTAACATCTAACACAGTTTGCAAAATATTGTGCATGTGAAAGTAAATAATGGCCGATAGGGGGCCATTTTGAATTTGATCGAGTCAGAATTTTTCAAGATGCATCCTCAGCTGAAATCTCACATTTCATTCTATAGTAATCGTCTAGCTATCTAGCACGGTTTACCAAATATCGGCCATGTGGAAGTGAATAATGGCCTAAAGGCGGCCATTTTGAATTTGATCAAGTCGAAATTTTCCAAGATGCATCCTCAGCTGAAATCTCACATTTCATTCCATAGTAATGGTCTAGCCATCTAGCACGGTTTACCAAAAAACGGCTATGTGAAAGTGAATAATGGCCGATAGGCGGCCATTTTGAATTTGATCTAGTCTTTTTTTTTCAAGATGCATCCTCTCTTGTAATCTCACATTTTGTTTTATAGTAATAGTCCAGCTATCTAACACAGTTTACCAAATATCAGCAATGTGAAAGTAAATAGTGGCGATAGGCGGCCATTTTGAATTCGATTGAGTCGAAAGTTTTTGAAAGGCATCCTCTCTCGAAACGTCACATTTTGTTTTATAGTAATGGTCTAGCTATCTAGCACGGTTTACCTGATATCAGGCCTATCGAGGTAAATAATGCTGATTGTCGGCCATTTTGAATTCGTAAGTTAAAAATTCTCAGGGTGCATCCTCCCCTGAAAACTCACACTTTGTTTTATAGTAATCAGGTAATGGTCTAGCCATCTAGCACGGTTTACCAAATATCAGCCATGTGAAAATGAATAATGGCCGAAAAGGCGGCCATTTTAAATTTGATCAAGTCAAACTTTTTCAAGATGCATCCTCATCTGAAATCTCACATTTCGATTTATAGTAATGGTCCAGCCATCTAGCACGGTTGACCAAATATCGGCCATGTGAAAGTGAATAATAGCCGATAAGCGGCCATTTTGAATTTTATCGAGTCAAATTTTTTCAAGATGCATCCTCTCCTGAAATCACACATTTTGTTTTATAGTAATGGTCTAGCCATCTAGCACGGTTTACCAAATAACGGCCATGTGAAAGTGAATAATGGCCGATTGGCGGCCATTTTGAACTTGGACAAAATGATTTTTTTCAAAATGCATCCTCTCCTGAAACCTTACAATTTGTTTAATAGTAATGGTGTAGATATCTTGAGCAGTTTTCATGATATTCCACAATATCAGGCCTGTCGAGGTGAATAATGGCCGATAGGCGGCCATTTTGAATTTTATCAACTTGAAATTTTTCAAGATGCATCCTCTCCTGAAACCTTACAATTTATTTGTTATTAATGGTGTAGCTATCTTGAGCGGTGTTCATGATATTCCGCAATATCAGGCCTGTCGAGGTGAATAATGGCCGATAGGCGGCCATTTTTGATTTTATCAACTTGAAATTTTTCAAGATGCATCCTCTCCTGGTACCTCACAATTTGTTTTATAGTAATGGTGTAGCTATCTTGAGCGGTTTTCATGATATTCCGCAAAATCTTTCAGTCGGATTTACCGATGTTATAAATTAGGTCAAAGTGCTGGGTCAACTTCCAGGTCAAGGTCCAAAAACCTGAAAAGGCACAACTAGGGACCTTAGAGAACATGTATGTGCAATATGACTGTCATCGGCCCAGTACTTTTCGAGATCTGCTCCGGAAACGAAGTGCGCGTCAAAACGTCTAAATAGGTCATAGTTCTGAACCAGAAGTAGGTCAAAGTTCAAATACCCCAAAAGGCACAACTAGACCCCCTAGGGGTGGTGTGTGTAAAATTTGAAGACAATCGGACAAGTACTTTCAGAGATATGCTCCGGAAACGAATTGTTTACGGACGGCCCAACGGCCCAACGGCCCAACGGCCCAACGCCGTCACATCATCATTTTCTCCTCTGCAACCTTGCGTATTGAATTCAGATTAAAAATATTTTAACCCGTCCATTAGCCACCTGGAAGTAACCCACATACCAAAAATTGTTATCCTAGCTTATTTTCTCACAAAGTTATAGGCAAAAGAAGAGGCCAAAAAAAAACGGAGGTAGAATCCATAGCTCCCTTCGCTCACCTACGGTGACGGCGGGAGCTAATAAAGAAATAAGCCCAAATCAATCATTTAACACGATAGCCTACTGTATAAGATCCATTATTAAAACAGAGATAAATAAAAGGATTCACTAGGAATAGTTCCTACAAATCAGACAGATCAATTTTTGTTGACTTTGTAAAACAATACATGTGTTCATATTTGTTTAACAAAAGTAGGATTGATTACAGTCACCTAAAAAAGGCATCTTTATGATACATACTGGATAACACAATAAAGGGTCAACTAACACAGTGCATCAAATTTTTGTACTCAGAATAGTTCTATAGTATTCAGCTTAAATAAAAACTCACCTTTATAACATGCACTAATATTGGGTGAATACAACTGGTAATTTCAACAATAAAAGAAATAAAAGAAAAAAACCCGATTTTCCGACCAAAACATTCTTTTTTAAAGTGACTTTGAATTGTTTACACCAAAATCTGTTGAATGAGGGTATGGTGATTTAGCATGAAAGGCTATTTACACATTACATACTTCACTTTGAGGTTATGGGCATGTGACATTTAGGATATATTTACCCAAGACATGCCCATATAGCCGGATACTTGACGTCGTAACTCATCTTCAAAATTGTCATCCATTTTTTTAGGCTCAAAATATATTGTGCATCAAAGGAATTTTAGCGACGATATGTTGTGACCTGAATATTAATCACAGGCTATTTGTGGATCAATGAAAACAATTCCTGGGCTGAAATATGAAACACGGGCTAGGGGGTAAAAAGCACATAACTTGATACATTTTGATACACCAAGGTGATATCAGTGGTGATATAAAAGAAGGCTTTGCGAAGTTACCCAGAAAGGCACATCTACAACCTGGACACCGGACACAATTTTATCATGTAAAACACCCTGCAGGATCCAAATATGAATGGCATTGAGGTAAAGTGATTCACGTCTGCATTTTGCCTTTTAACTACAGAAGGCAATAAAGTTAAAGTCAATTGACACAATTATATATTTGGCTTTTAATTAAACTTTGCTATGTCAATAATTAGAAGCATGATATGGGAAGTTATGTATGGGTGTTTATTATCCATTTCTACCGACAGGTATATTATTTATCGATGTCGCAAAACCCAATTCTGGCTATTTTTTATTTCATTTTATTGTAATAACTTTTAAATTCAGAAAGATTATTTTGTTTATGAAACTACCCTAATGAGTATAGTAACTGCCTAATTTCTCATCATGTAGCTCCAGTAATATTTTGGTAATGATTGGCATGTCATACCTGATCCATATAAAGGGTGTTTAAGAATATCTCACCTGCCCTTTCCGGTATTTTTATTGACTTGGATCACTTTACCATTGAAGAAAAGTATCAATTTTGAAAGTGAAAAAATAGATGTTGATTAATAAGTCTGCCATTAAATTTTTAATGAATGGATTAGATATTATAGTATATTATTCCCCATATATTTAACTTTCATAAGATGACACAAGCAGAAAAAAATTGAATTTTGTCCTTGGATCATTTTACCTCTGAGCTATTCATATGAAATGTGTATTTTATCTGATATAACAACGTTTTTTGCACATGTGGTCTCCCAGCAGACACAAAACGTTGACCTATGTTGTTTCAATGTAGGACAACCATTCCTGACACTGGCCCAAGTTTAAAAAACATCAAGTCAAAGTTTGTGTCTACTTGGCTTCTAATGACTTTTTATTGTGTAAACATAAAATACATATCTGAAAACCTACCTCAGCATCCTCATCTACTTTGGCTGTCTCGGTTTGCAAGAGAGCTAGAGTGGTGTCAAGGGATTGCTGTGATCCAAGTGCATCTAAAATAAATACAATCAATGAAGGATATAGATTCAAAATATTATTAGTTGCATCAGATTCAAGATCAGTTTTTATCAATCATTATGGTAGGTTTTAACAAAGCTGGCACATCATTGGTAGTATATTTCTGATCCTGATAGGCCTGATCCGCGTCAATTTGGTGTGCTTTTACCTGACCACATCATAAGAAGTTTATTGTGATGTACTATGTTATGTAATCAGTAAACTTTACAGAGTTAACACAATTTTCAAAAGTTCACCATGTTCATAATTATAGTCGGGCAATAAAAGTCCAAATATATCACCCCAACATTTCAGAAAGCTGACACTGACACACCCCTTATGCCTAAAAAACACCCAAAAACATTTTAGAAACCTGAAGAGGCTCCTCCTCCACTTTAATTAAAAAAAAAAAATTCAATTGTTCCCCACCCACATAAACAGATGAAGACTTTTAAAATGATGTACACAGAAGCTACTCTCTGTCTTATCACATTCAGTTCTCGATTTTGAGGACCGAGGCTCCCAAATTTACCGCAGGGCTCTCTATTAGCTGCATGACTGTGCCCTTGTAGTTCGCTACATTCTGGCCTAATGCTTCTATTTAACACAGGTCAATTTATTTTGGGCACTCAAATGAAATGATGGGCTCTGTAGATTTTCTAGGTGGGTGCCCTGCTGGCTCTCACCTCAAATCGTCCAAAATCGAGCACTGACATTATAAGAACCCTGCCCTGCTGAACATTATCATGAGTTTTATTATGTATCTCACAATTCAGCTGAAGCTGTAATTAGTACATTTGAATACAATAAGAAAGCCTATAATAAAGGCAAGGATTTACAATATTAAGCCAGCTGATGGCTGCACATCATTGTAAAAAAAAACATGATAAACTTTTTACCAATCTTCTGCTTGTTTTCTTCAAAATCTTTCTGCACTTGAACACCCTGTTCATATGTTGTAGCCAGCTGACTCTTGGCTTGTGTCAGTCTAGGTTCACATGCTAAGTTATATTCCGCTACACTCTTATTATTTGTTATTTGTGTGCTTTTGTCTTCTTCCCTTGTCCGTACCTGAAATATGTGCAAATAACTCTGAGGTTACTTTTAAGAATAAACAGTCATACATGTATAATTTTCAAATACAGCATACAAATGTAGCACAATTTGACTTATTGGACCCTAAGGACCATTTTAAATGTTCAATGTTTGCCTGTAACAGGGTAGACAGTACAATTTTATAAAATTATCTGTGACTCTAGATTGAGTTCTCATACAAACCACCTGGCTGTGTTCAGCAGTAATTATTATTGCTCAAACAGCAGTAATATATAATCCAGAATACATGCTAAAAATACAATATTTCTGAATATGTTTGTGGGTTAACTGGTTAAGGTCCATTCCACACAAAGTTGTCCTGGGTCAAAAAAATTAAAACAAAGATTTTTCAATGAGAAATGTTATTTTTCAACAGTCAGATATCTATCCTATCAGGAAATAATCAGGGCATCTTTGCTCCACTGAATTTATAGTTAAACCACAGTCTCAAAATGAGAGTTAGTTTCTAGCATTAGGAAAACAAAAAATCAGCAATTTAATCTGCTTCAAATTTTTTTTGTAAATACATCACAAAAACTACTTTTTGCATAAGTTTTAACAAGACTAAGGTACTAAGTTCCATTAAAAAAACATACTTTGTCCTCAACCCCAATACATTTAAACTGATATGGGATGAAAAAATTCACACATGATAGCGTAACATACGTAACAAATCAATAATCATCCATTTGTTTCTGTTTTAAAGGACATTGATGGTTCAGAATAGCCAGATTTCTAATGAAAAGTCGGAATGGAACTATAAACCAATTACCACAAAGAAATGACACAAACTGCTTTGTTTTTGTTTCTGGAGATTATTTGACTTATGTAACATACGTAACATTGCGTATGTTACACAAAAATCAGAGTTCAATATTACCTCACAAACATACATTTTTCAAATTGATTTTATTAAATAACATTAAAAGCACTTCAAAGAATAAATCTACATGAAAATTGATTCCTTAAAGAGCTGAATTGAATTGTTTTTGAAATTTTATTCCATTTCAAATGAAGAACAAGAGGCTAGCCGGCCACGGTGATCCCATAATAAAGGACATAGATAAATCAGAATAGCCAGGTTTCTGATAAAAAGTCAGAATAGAAGTTCTATAAATCAATTACCACAAAGAAATGACTCAAATTGTGTATCTGGAGACCATTTGAATGGTCAGGGTTTTGCCCAAGGTGGGCTGCGCTGGGCTGCAACACCAAGTACTCTGACACACCGCCCACCACAACAGTTGGAAAAAAATGAAAAACTGAGTATTTTGATTATAAAAACATGGCTGTAGTATAACTAGAGCCTGACGGCACTGAAGTAGAGCTTGTGCCGGGCTTCAGGGTCGTTGTTTTAACAGGCCCGTGCCTAGAAATTTTTTAAGGTTGGGTCGAATTTTGGATTGCTGGGGTATTTTCTAAATAAGTTAATTGGACACCCTGTAAAAAAAACTGCTTGAATTTATATTTGGCGTTGAGCAAATTGCGAACGCAGGTCAAGGGGGTCTGGGGGCATGCCCCCTGGGATTTTTGTTTGATTTTTAGCTACAAATTGGTGCAGTTTGATGGATTCTGGAATATGTTGTTGGGGTAAATTTTCAGCTTTGTGGTCACGAGTAAATACGCCCCCCAACTGCGTCTCTGTGTTTATTAGTAGGCCTATATCTTGTATATTAGGGATAATCGGGTAGGCCTACCCCAATGGAGATAGGTTAAATCTGTGAAACTCAATGACCTCGAGCTGGCTAATACAATGAAGTATGAGGGAGGGTTCTTATATAACCTTGTTCTCACTGAGTGACGTCACTGCGTTTTACAGAATGAAGTATGGGGGAGGGGGTGTTATATAACTTTGTTTTCACCGAGTGATGTCACTGCGTTTCACAGCTAGCTACTCCCTGTGTGACCCTGGGCTGGGACCAGGGTCTGGGACTGTGCAGTTCATTATTCAAAGCCGATCTATTAAACAGAAACTGTTTATATTAACCTGACAGTTTGGGTGGTATAGGCATATATGTTACTAGGCATACCCCAGTCAATGACAGGTAGGGTAAGGTACAAAAGAACGTGTCTAGCAAACAATTTAGTAGCCTAGGCACATTGCATGCTAGGAGCCTACTGCTATTTGCTCAGATGTGATGGCAGTGTGTAGTGTTCAGATTGAAATAACTGAGTCAGGAGACAGATTAACTACTTCCACTGCCACAGTCGTTGAGGCAATGTTGATTTAATGATAGACCAGCGTGATAACAGTGTGAGACTGCAGGACAACATTAAATAGACTCACTATAATAGAACTCACTATAATAGAACTCACAACTCGATAAGCCTAGATATATTGAGATTGCAAAGTTATCAATATAATTAGTGAGTTAATAACTTGATGTTGAGTTAATACAATAATAGCCTAATTTAAATGTCACTTCTGGGGCTTCACATATGGCTATGAGATTCATTAAGCATAGCAGGATTAGGCTATGCATTGCCTGAGGGGTGTTTTTAAAGTTTTTAGAACGTACTCAGGCTGTAGGCACCAGTAGGCCCTGGGCCTAAGTTTTTACTACAAATGAATTGGTTTTTTTTGCTGGTTTCATGTTAGAGCATCGTCTATGAAGCTTGCCCAACATTAATGCCACATCGAGTGAATGTTTGTTTTGTTGGGCAGTGAGTGGTCGATAGGCATATTATATAGGCCCCATACATGTGTATTGGCAGGCCAGCAGAGACAAGACGTTGAATCAAAGTTGGCTTAACGTTTGTCCAACGTCGTAGATCCTGGACAAATGTTGAACGCACATTGACTCAACGTCTCCTTGTGTCAGCTGAGTATTGTGTATGCCTCTGGGACAGACTGACCATACATCCTTTACAGGCAAACACGCATACCGCTGGACAATCACATGCAGCCAGCGTTGTTCCAATGCTGGCACACCGCCTACGACGCTGGCCCAACATTTGGTCAGCGTTGCCGTAGTAGGCCTTCTATTAATGACAGGTGCACTTCCCAGTAAACACGAGACGTTGACCCAATGTTGTTTTAATGCCGGGCCGACGTCGGAGACGGCGGGCCTACATTCAAACAACATTGGATCATAGTAGGTCACGTGTCGAATACAGTATTGGCAGCTTGGTATTGCGAGGCAGGTCAAAGCACTGAGGGTCAAAGTGTATTGCTAAGGTCACGGGTGACGTCACCTAACAGACATGGCTGACATAGTATTGTACATGATAGGAATTGATGCGTCATTTATATCAGTGTTCATCTGATCAGCTGATCCAAAATCTCAAAATCTGGCTTCGTGGTGCAACAAAAAAAGTTATTCTTAACACACACATGGAGTTAGTTAAGTTCCCAATTCCACAAATATAAAGTTATTGCCGTGAAATTAATCATACAGAAAACCACTCAGACCCACATAGACTGAAAAAGTAGAGCGGCGCTCCACTAAAAATTGACATTGACATTGACCAATTTCTGGGCAGGACCCTGAATAGTGTAACATACGTAACGTTACATATGTTACACAAAAAGTAGTGTTCAATAAAAACCTCACAAGCATGATTTCTTTTCAAAGTGATTTCATTAAATGACATCCAAAGTACTTCAAAGCAAAATCCGCATAAAAAAGTGTTGAAAAAAAACAATAAAATAACTTTTGTTCTAGTCGATTTCAGACGCGTAGCATACGTAACTTTTTTGTAACATATGTAACACAGAAATGCTCAAATTACTAGAAATCAGTCCACAGAAAAAACTTTTTATCATTTGATACTAGCATCTATCTGAGCAAACAATATCCCTGATTTATGTCATCTTATGACACAATTCACACGATTTCACAATTTTCTAAATTGAAATATATATTTGTTTCTGTGTTAATATAACATACGTAACGCTACAAACTTGGCTATTGCATGAAAAATACTTGTCAGAAAGTGAAGGTGTAATTTTTTTTATTGAACTCTTATGACCTTAGCCAAATTAGCATTGATAATCCAAAGATTACCTGGAATGCATGCAATTTGGTGGCCTTATAAACCATTGAAATTGCTTCTGAACTGTAACATACGTACTTGGAATGGACCTTAATCACAACTAATATTGACACTATTTGTTTGTCATAAGTACCTCAAATTAATATAATGTTTTCAAGCATGTTTCAGACCAAATTAAATGTCATTGAAATTGATACAATAGTTTGTGGTAGATGCTCAGGTAATCAAATTATTCAATGTGGGATCAGTCCATTTATTATCAATATTTTTCATTATTTGAAGCTGGAAACTCAGCAACTGCTCACCTGTGGCACATCATCAATTAGACTTTGCATTTTATTTTCGTCATCCAATAATTCTTGTAACTGTTGTTGGTCTAAATGTTGTAATAGACCCAATGCTGCTGTCTCAACCTCCACAGGCACCTGATTTGTGGTACTTGGATATGGATTATACATTTTGGAGATATTCCAAGCCTGTAAAATGATAAAATTTAAATTTAATTGACAGGCCCGACAATCTTTTGTGCCTGGTCATGCTAGTATTTCGTAATTAACGGTATGACTCGCTCAAGTTTTATTTTCCTATTGGGTCTAAACGGGCCTTTAAATATGTACACAAATTAGGCTAACAACAAATTAGGGCAAGTAAAATGGCTTCAGAGCCAGTATCTCAAACATTTAAATACATGTCAAAGCCTGCAAAATATTTCAGTTATACAATTAAAAACTTGTTTGGAATGTTGATATCATCTATCAACGCCGAGTTATTTCCTTTGTTTTTTCAACCACTTGAAGTTGTGTAGGCCCCTATGGCTAGCGTGACCCACAACATTACTCATCAGCTTAGTCCAGTAGTAGGCTACTTGTTACATATTTGTTTAATATAACTTATTATAGATCCACCAAACATTCGAAAATCTTGCTGTTAAACACTCATTTCATTCCCAATTTATAATTGAAATTTAGTACTTTAGTAATTTAGTACTTTTATGAACTGATGAAGACAGTAAACAGGAGAAGTTGATACAAATTAAATATGTCATGAACGGCAATTGCTGAACTGAACTTCTGAAGACAGTGAACTTCATCTGTCAATGGCAATGCCAATGGCAATGGTCATGAATGATATGACATGTAACTTTGTAAGTTGTAACCATGACCATGTTTAAACAACCAGAAGCGTGAGCAGGCTGAGGCAGTGAGAAGGCCTAAATTGTTCAAACATTTAAATAGCACTTCTTGACCAAACAAATTATGAGCCCACAAAAACTATCGATGCACGAAAACAACCGCCTTTTTTCATTTCTACTAGTCAGCAGTGCTATTGCTAGTAGAGCTGTTGCATGGCTAAGAGCCACCTGAAAGTGGCAGGGACTTGTTCAGGACTAACCGCAACAGGAAGTGTTAACCGAACAGGAAAAAAAAGACGACCCACAGTGAGACCACCACTCCCCCCGTCCAATCTGCACCAGACCATCACAGTCCCCAAGTCGGCAAAATGTTGATAATCTTGAAAATGAGCTTGTGAGATAATACAAGACAAGCAGACACAATATGACAGCACTTCAGCCCACCATACCAGTTAGATTGCTGCAAGCAGCTATCCACAAAGTAGGATGGAGCATAGCCTCCACTCCCCAACCCATCGGCGAAACATCCCACAAGCTATTTTATTTTTTGCGCATTCTGGTGTAGCTGATTATAATGGGAGTCAGTAGGAGCCTAACATTTTGTAAACGAGGCTGCCCATAGTTACATTAAAGAATCACGTACGATTAGCCACTGCCAATTTTATTACATGGCAAATGATCAAACTTTTGAAATATTAAATATAATTTTGCTAATTTTTTATCCCTGTTAGGATTTTAATAGAAAATGGACTCTGCAAAATTCCAAGGAAATCATCGCCGAAAATCATGCGATCCTGGTTGAATATTTTTAATTTGACAGCGAGTAGTCTAGGCTATATAGCCTTATAGGTCTACTCGCCATCATATTAAAAATGATCAACCAGGATCTCATGATTTTCGGTGATTTTTTCGTCAATTTTGAGCCAATTTCTTTGACATTTTGCAAAGGCTGTTCTCTATTAAAATCCTAACAGCCCTGAAAATGTCGTGAAATTATATAACGTATTTCAAAAGTTAGACCATTTGACAAGTAGTTGATTGAAAGGCAGTGGCTAATAGTACGTGATTCTTCATAATGTAATTCTATGGGCAGCCTCGTTTACGAAATGACGGACTCCCATTGACTCTCATTATAACTTTCCCGTATGAATAGCCACTCCATAATTGAAATTACGACATCCCTCTATAACTCCATTAAATTCAAACTAATTCTAGAATTTTATTATATGTCAAATGCCTTGAATGGTCTAACTTTTGAAATATTAAATAGGCCTATAAGTATAACTATACAAATTTTTTACCGCCGTTGTTAGTGTAACTGTGACGATTTTAATAGAAAATTCAAAATGGCATTTGCAAAATTTCAAGGAAATCGATTCAAAATTGACTGAGAAATGAAATGAATCGGGCTTTAGGCCACCTTTGTGCACATATAGGCTAAACTGGGCCTATCCTGAGGATGGTGAGATAATTGAAATTCGAAATTCGAGCCCTGGCAGTCTGAGCCTGAGCACGCTACCTCTCGGTCACTGAGGCTTCCCACAATGCTGACTTTCACACTTGAATGGGGAAGAAACATTTTTGTTTCTTTCAAACCGCCGAGACTGCGAACCGAACCCCGAACTATGGCGTGAAAGGCAGCGGTGCTAACCACTACCTAGGCTAGGCTAGGCCCTAGCCTCCTAGGCCAGGTCCAGGGCCCCCGCCCTCAAAATTGACGGAGAAATCGCCGAAAATCATGCGATCCTGGTTGACCATTTTTAATTTGACGGCGAGTATAGACTAGACTCTAGGTCTAACTGATACCATAACTCGTCTCATGATGATGATGAGACTGAGTCACTCCCACTGTCTGAGTGAGCGAGTCATTCATTGAATCATGACATGAACTGATGAAGCGACCCCTGAAGACAATCGTGAAGATAGGCCTCCCATTTTAGTGTGAAATGTTCAGTGTTAACCTACATCGAACATGTCAATTTTTTACACCAGATGTACATGAATAGATATTAATTAGCTCCCGCCGTCACCGTAGGTGAGACGGAGGGAGCTATGGATTCTCCCTCCGTTTTTTTTTGCCTCTTCTTTTGCCTATAACTTTGTAAGAAAATAAGCTAGGATAACAATTTTTGGTATGTGAGTTACTTCCAGGTGGATAATGGACAGTTTAAAATATTTTTAATCTGAATTCAATACGCAAGGTCACAGAGGAGAAAATGATGATGTTACGGCGTTGGGTCGTCCGTAAACAATTCGTTTCAGGAGCATATCTCTGAAAGTACTTGTCCGATTGTCTTCAAATTTTACACACAACACCCCTAGGGGGTCTAGTTGTGCCTTTTGGGGTATTTGAACTTTGACCTACTTCTGGTTCAGAACTACGACCTATTTAGACGTTTTGACGCGCACTTCGTTTCCGGAGCAGATCTCGAAAAGTACTGGGCTGATGACAGTCATATTGCACATACATGTTCTCTAAGGTCCCTAGTTGTGCCTTTTCAGGTTTTTGGACCTTGACCTTGAAGTTGACCTAGCACTTTGACCTAATTTATAACATCGGTAAATCTGACTAAAAGATTTTGCGGAATATCATGAAAACCGCTCAAGATAGCTACACCATTACTATAAAACAAATTGTGAGGTTTCAGGAGAGGATGCATCTTGAAAAATTTCAAGTCGATAAATTAAAAATGGCCGCCTATCGGCCATTCTTCACCTTGACAGGCCTGATATTGCGGAATATCATGAAAACCGCTCAAGATAGCTACACCATTAATATCAAATAAATTGTAAGGTTTCAGGAGAGGATGCATCTTAAAAAATTTCAAGTTGATGAAATTCAAAATGGCCCTCTATCGGCCATTATCCACCTCGACAGGCCTGATATTGTGGAATATCATGAAAACCGCTCAAGATATCTACACCATTACTATAAAACAAATTGTAAGGTTTCAGGAGCAGATGCATTTTGAAAAAATTCAACTCGTCCAAGTTCAAAATGGCCGCCAATCGGCCATTATTCACTTTCACATGGCAGTTATTTGGTAAACCGTGCTAGATGGCTAGACCATTACTATAAAACAAAATGTGTGATTTCAGGAGAGGATGCATCTTGAAAAAATTCTACTCGATAAAATTCAAAATGGCCGCTTATCGGCCATTATTCACTTTTACATGGCCGATATTTGGTCAACCGTGCTAGATGGCTAGACCATTACTATAAACGAAATGTGAGATTTCAGATGAGGATGCATCTTGAAAAAATTTGACTTGATCAAATTCAAAATGGCCGCCTTTTCCGCCATTATTCATTTTCACATGGCTGATATTTGGTAAACCGTGCTAGATGGCTAGACCATTACCTGATTACTATAAAACAAAGTGTGAGTTTTCGGGGGAGGATGCACCCTGAAAATTTTTAACTTATGAATTCAAAATGGCCGACAATCAGCATTATTTACCTCGATAGGCCTGATATCAGGTAAACCGTGCTAGATAGCTAGACCATTACTATAAAACAAAATGTGACGTTTCGGGAGAGGATGCCTTTCAAAAACTTTCAACTCAATCGAATTCAAAATGGCTGTCTACCGGCCACTATTTAATTTCACATTGCTGATATTTGGTAAACCGTGTTAGATAGCTGGACCATTACTATAAAACAAAATGTGAGATTACAAGAGAGGATGCATCTTGAAAAAATTGACTCGATCAAATTCAAAATGGCCACCTATCGGCCATTATTCACTTTCACATATGTAGCCATTATTTGGTAACCGTACTAGATGGCTAGACCATTACTATAAAACAAAATGTGTGATTTCAGGAGAGGATGCATCTTGAAAAATTTTGACTTGATCAAATTAAAAATGGCCTCCTATCGGTCATTATTCACTTTCACATGGGCGATATTTGGTAAACCGTGCTAGATGGCTAGACCATTACTATAGAATGAAATGTGAGATTAAAGCTGAGGATGCATCTTGGAAAATTTTGACTTGATCAAATTTAAAATGGCCGCCTTTAGGCCATTATTCACTTTCACATGGCCGATATTTGGTAAACCGTGCTAGATAGCTGGACAATTACTATAGAATGAAATGTGAGATTTCAGCTGAGGATGCATCTTCAAAAATTCTGACTCGATCAAATTCAAAATGGCCCCCTATCGTCCATTATTTACTTTCACTTGCCAAATATTTGGAAAACTGTGTTAGATTTTAATCCATTACTATAAAACAAAATTTGAGGTTTTTAACTAGTTTTTAACTAGTATATATCAAATTCAAAATGACCGTAAATCAGCTATTAGTTACCTTGATTGGCCTGATATCGGGTAAACCGTGCCAGATAGGTAGACCATTACTGGGATTACTGGATTACTGGGATTACTGATTAGGATCATTAATTTCAATGGAGGTTTGCAATCTCTGACAGACTGTCTAGTTCTTATCTTACTCTTAGACTGGGCTTCTTAGACCTAGTTGTCTTGCGTCTTGATTTTTGACCTAGCCTAGGACTACATTAATAACCCTACACAAAATCAAATTCTAAGGGGAGCTCCTGGACTTATGTAGTCTTGTTATTTTGAAATTAATAAAGACTAAATTTCTTGAAGATAATGTAGGTTTATCGTCGGTCAGCGTCGCTGGCATTTCCGTTGCTTTCTTGGCGACAGCCATTACTGCCAATTCTGACGTATAACTTTCGACTTTCGATGTCTTTTATTTCTTAGTCAAATTACAGATATTTTTCAATTTAGACTATGAAATTAATACTCGAAAATATTCACTCTTTGATATGGTAAAATTTCAGATACTCACTTGCATCAAGAAAAAAAAATTGAAAAAATCAACAGCAGGGGTTGTTTTGAAATTTTGGTCAGCGGAAAAGTGTTTACCATGATGAATGACAAAGCTTGCGTGTTTCCGTTGTCGATATCATACTCATAGTAGGGTGGTCAGTCAATTTTGAAAGTTAGTTTGATCTTATTAAAAATCCTACAGTTGAATAGAGCTTGCTCTCCCATTTGCAAAATGGGTTAATTTTCGAAAATCGGTCCAGTAGATCCAAAGTTATGGCCTATTATTTGACGGGGGCTTAACTATGGGGAGCAAAACACACAAACAAGCAACTTCAAAATGTGATAATTTTATGTTTAATATTAGAAGAAGCCATATTAAGTTATTTTTACAGACAGTTTATGTTACTTCAAGCATTAAAGACAAAAAAATTATAATGGCAGTTCTAATTTATTTGTACGGAGGCATTAAAAATGCAAGAAAATGCAATTTCGCGACAATAAATTTAGCGTGTCCCGTGCAAAATTTACTGTGGGGAAGCAATTTCGAGAGGCTTTTTTAATCAAATATGTTCAATATTTTAACACTACTTGTGTACACCAAAATAATGAGCCAGCAGACAAGATATAATGACTCTAATACAATTCTAGTAGAAAATATGTGGGTTTGAAGAAGCCATAATATCATTTTTGTCAAAAAACAACCAAAAACAGCCCAAATCGACCGTTTTCAAGTTTTATGAAAAAGCTCATAACTTTGTCAAATATTAATCAATTTTGACAAAATTGATCTTTTTGTGAGTTTTAAAGAATGGGCTAGGTACATATTTATCCAGGTTGTATAGGTGTTAACACAATTCTAAAAAATTATGTTTTTTTTTCAATTATTATATTTTTTATGTCAGTATTAGGTAATCACAAATTCCTTTATAAGTTAAAAATGTCGATTTGACTTAATGAAGTTTACGTTAAGTTGCCATTTTAAACTTAGAAGGAGGCCTATAAATTGTGACATGTTACTTCATAAAATTGCACACATGTACATGTAGTATTTGCAGTATTTAGATATCTTTTAAGTTTACAACACAGGAAACAAAAAAATACTATTACTATACTTCATTAATATATTAAGAAACCCCTATTTAACATGTTTAACCCTTTCAGTGCGAGGACAGTCTAAAGATTCTGACGCCTAAAGTCAATATTGCACTGAAAGAATTGAATAACTACAATCGCCCTAGACCAATAACATGATCAGCATTCAGATAACCCAAGACATTTATGATGATTCCATATTGAAAAAAAACCTTTGGTCTCCATGGTTTATACAAAAATATCTCAGTGTTGTAAAGGTTAATGTTGATATATGTTTCTACATTTTCATGAACATCATAAAATACATGTATGTATATTGTCAAGTCAAGAAATATTATTATATATAACTGAAGCATGTGAAGTGAGCACAAATTGATGAATGTTCTTTATGTTAGTAGGCCCTTATAATGCAGGGTTTCCGCCAGGAATGTTTGAGCGGGGGGATCCAAAAGGGGTGGGGGGTCTGGGGTCCCCCCTTCCCCCCAGGAGGAAAAAAATTGAGAACTTGATTAATTTGAGTGCTTGAAATGACCTATTTTAAATGTAATGCCAGTAAAACCTGGAATATATTGTCATTTTTTTTTGCGAACAAGGGGGGATATCCCCCCCCCTGTGGTGCTGAGAGGGGGGGTCCGGACCCCCCCTTGGCGGAAACCCTGTGATGTAGATAAAAACAAGTGTACACTTGTATGTTAACATGTAATGTCTAAATAATTACCAGTTGTTATTAGATTATCAGCATTATGTAAGGAACCAAATTATTTCTGTTGATTAAAAATGAACCATTAAACAGAAGTAGGCTATAGGACCATTGCCATGTATACTTTGAAGTGTTTGAAGTAAAATTGTTTCTAATACCATAATATTTGTCAAAAAAAAAAACCTTCTGCTGCTAAGACCGCACATATGCGGTTTCAAGTGAATGTCAGACCAAATAAAATATTAAAATTTGTAACATATCTTGTCACCTGGATGCTCCGTTAATCAAATAATTCAATTTGGGAGATGCCTACTTTAAAAAAATAATTTAAATACTTTATTTTTCATTTATTTGAAGTTGGAAATGTGAGCATTTCCATCTTTAAATGAATTGAAAATACTCACAAACAATTCAGCAGTACAAGGGTTAATATGCAGTGTCACATGATTTTAGGGCTTGAAACTGGATCGAATTTCTACTTGTCCTGTAGGACAATCATTTTTGAAAAAGAAAAGAAATATTATGTAAGCATTATGATAAAAATAATTTGTCTTCAATCAGGCAACTGCAGTGTTCATCGACATTATCGTAATTTGACAGACAATCAGACGGGCCAATTTCAAGCTCGTGACATTTTCATTGTTTTGAATTGTCACTATTGCTTTTATCCACACAAATAATCCATTGCTTAGAACTGTTATTATTACTCTAATTATCTACACAAATAATCCATGCTTTTGAATTGTTGGTATAAACATGTCATTTATTGGGATTTCCAAGTAGCAGCATGTGCTCATACAAAGGATCTCTCTTGCTTCTATCTACACAAAAAATTGTTTCGAATTTAAATTGCCTTGTTGTTTACTAGAAGAGGTACAACGTATCCTGCCACTGTTCATCAGCATTGTGTTTCTAAAAAGCATCTTCTCACTGTATGGTTAGGTCTACCGCAGCATTTTGTTTCTAAAGAAGTTTCCTCCCACTGCGTCATCAGGCCTACCAGAGTGTGTTGTTTCTGAAAAGTGTTCTCTCACTGTTTAAATAAGCAAACTGGGCTAACAACCTGCCTCTAAACATTCACACTTCTCATGACAGTCTTTAGGTTCTCTTTTCTTCTGCAAACAAAAAAAATGTATTTTAAATTCAACTCATTTTTTCAATGTTGAAGATCACTGATCAACTTCTGTATTAATTCTATTAAACACCCAAGGCGTTAAGGCATTAAAGCGACACAATCATGCCAAAATCATCACTTTTGTTTCGGCTCATTGATATGTTCATAATATGATGGTGATTTTGGCCTGATTGTGTGGCTTTAATTAGAATAGTGGGCCTACATCCTGAGGGGAATGTGTGGTTGTTAGAGTAGATTTTTAATGGCTAAATAGTGTACCATGATCATGGATTTTATTTTAAAATCAGGTGAGTGGGCTTTTATTGGAATATGGGTGTTTATTAGAGTAAATATGGTATATATTTAATGTTTAACCCTCACAGCGCGGGGATAGACTTTAGTCGTCAGAATCTGACGCCTGGAGACGTCAAAGTCGATCCCCGCACTGTAAGAGTAAAAATATTTCTAATGGCCATAGACCCCCAACATAGGTATTCAAATGAATCGGAAAGAGATTTATAACTAAGACAGTTATGATGACTTCAAATTGAAAAAAAAACCTTTTGGTTTTCATGATTTATAGAAAAAAAATCGGCGCTTCAATGGTTAAAAATAGAAAGGCAAATGGCACATAGGAAGGCAAATGGCATTCAGCACATAAAAACGGGCTTCAGTGGTGAAAGGGTTAAACTACTAGTTATCACACCTGGCATTTTTGTTTTTTTTTGTTTATCCAACAAAACAAGACACTTTGAAGAAATGAGCTTTCAATTTGTTGTATATTAACCCTCATCCTGCTGGAACCATAAATATTTGGTTTAAAGCAAGATTCAATCCAAATAAAATACCAATGAAAATGATTTTAAAATTTATGGGAGATGGTGTTTTTTAATTTGAAAGGTGACTGTTTTCTATTACAATAGTAATCGCTCTTCTTCATTTGAAGCTGGAAATTGCGTTATCATGGTTAGGCCAAAAAAAATATATGTTTGTTTCCGATATGTTGTCATTTTAACCAGTGGGTAGGTAGGGAATTTATTTTATTTTATTTTTTATTTTATTTTTTGTCACTTCAACCAATCGGTAGGTAAGAATTATTTTTTATTTTATTTGGTGCCAAATTCACTTCCATGCATGCCTTATCTGTACATTACATAATGATTTTTTGTTTTTTGGACACATTTTGACCCCCCTCTCCTTTTCGTAACGTTTTTTGAGTTACTTTGACTACAGCCAGTAAGTTATCCCTTAACTTATGGATTTCCTAAAAAAAAAAAAAAAAAAAAAAAAATTTTTTTTTTTTTTTTTTTTTTTTGGAAATCCATAAAATAAATTTGGGTCGCACATGTTTTGACAGGGTCGGTCGGAAATCGGAAACAAACAATATTTTTTTTTAGGCCTTATGTATGCTAAATATTCAACTTTAACTAGATAGGCCTACTGTTCTGTAAATAATAATTTACTACCACAACTTTTCAAACTCTCTACACAACCCTGAATCAGCACTCAAAATAATGCCTTTTACTTGTCCGAAATAACCATTTTTCATAAACATAAACATTGTTCTCATATTAATTAAAAAAAGTTAAGACTATCAATTTCGGGTTAACTACTCTTTGTTTGCAATGTTGAGCTTCGATTGCATCGGGTACCTAAGGAACGCACCATTAGATATGGCTAGACAAGCTTATTTTTTATGTTTCGTTGGGGAACAAAAATATCAGATTTGTCGTTTGCCTTTCCCGTTCTGTATGTTACCATTTGCCGTTTTCTTCTGGTCCACATATTTTTATGAATTCCGTCAACAAACATTTTTTCAACCGCATTTTTTAACAATTTGTTTTCAACTATTCTAGCGACAAACTATTTTTAAATAACTTGTACCCCCCCTCCAAGTATCTAAGGCCACATGTTTAATTTCTCAGTTTTAGATCAGAAAAAATACAATGAGGGAGGGCGGAAAAAAACAACATTCAAGAAAAATAAAAGATAGAACATATTTTTGGAAAAGGTAATGAGGGCGACGAAATAAAAAAAACATTGGACAAATTTCTGGAAAAGTTAATGAGGGCGACAAAATAAAAAAAACTCTTGACCTATTTTAAAAAAAGTTTATAAGGTCGACGAAAAAAAAAAAAAAAAAAAACATAGCTAGAAAAATATTTTTTATCTGTCAAGATAGACTTGGTTTTTTTTCATATTGTTTTTTTTATCTCCAGAAATAACTTTTTATTTCGGGAATCGGCAAGAATTTATTGCGCGCTCTGGGCAGAAGAAAAACCGTGATTTTTTTGGGTAATGCGCAGTCTAAATCTAATGCATGTGCTCATCTAAAACAGAGAAAAAAACATAGTGGCCTTACGGTGCGTACAGTCTCTGCAATGTGTGGGACCGGGTGAGGAAAATCACCCTGAAATGATTAAATAACTTTTAACCACCTTTATTTTGAATGCTGCTGTTTTAAAGTCGAACAGACCTTGACCTTCTAGTCTCATATTTTGAGATGTGACTATCGTTTCATATTATTCATTTAAAATTTCCCATATTCAAAGACAAAACAAATTTATATTGACAACCTATTAATGTGCAGAATCAAGATCTCTACTAAATAAGTAGACTTAAATAAAAAAAAAGCATCTAGGCCTATATAGGCTAGGAAAAATTATGAGTATGAAGTTGAAGACAGAAACTGAGGCTGAGCAATGTTAAGTCTGAACTGATTAGCCTAGCCCTAGAAATAAATAGAGGTCTAGTCTCATTTTAAGCAGAATGCATCAGAATTAATATTAATTTGAGGAATAGGCTTGCATGATGTTGTTTAGAGGCATATCAGACGAGATTTTAGCCTGCAGCAGACTGAATGTTCCGTAACTCATCAATTATCGCTCGCTCAAACACATGTTTTCAAAGTAGGATTCTAAGTGACCAGCGATCGTCATATGTAAGATGCAAATTTATAATGTCTTAAAATACAAATAAAGCACATACTAATTAAATAATTTAACCTTTGAACATGAATCCAACATTAGACAAAAATATTTTTTTATTTATCCCTCAAAACAGCGTCATAATTTGATCACATAAAAACTCAGTTCAGGTCACTGTTGTAAACAAGCTAAAACAGGAAGTACTCACCTGCGCCGACGCCACGATCTCGTCCTGCAAACAAGTCACGCGCTCACTGAATTCTAAACGGATAATTACGATAAACATATCATTGGATTCAGAACAGCTCACACTCTCTGAATCTGTGCTACGATTGGACTTTTTTCAATCGGAACATAACATAAAATTTAGACAAAGTGTTTTTTTCAAATCTAACTAATTTTCAAATTTGGTAACTCAAATCGTAGCACAGATTATGAAACAGCAGGAATGTGGCAAACTTTTGTAATTTGTTCCATGTTAATATCTTCAAAATTGATTAAGTGCGCTGGCATCAAACACACCCCTTTTTTCAAATAAAAGTGCTTCCATCGCGAAAAATGAAGACGACGCGCACGCCGCGGTAGCATATTTACGACGTCATAACTCAGTGACAAATGCCCCAAATACGATGATTTTCTCACACGTCTTAGAACTTTATTAGGTTAACAACATATTAAAATTTCAAACCTATTAACTTAAAATTAAAGAAACTGTGAGCGAATGAAAATTGCTGATCGTGAAGTGCGCTCCCCATAGTTAAGCGCCTGTCAAATCTTATTTCCGGAATTGTGACGTCTCTACTCATAGATATAGAAAGCTCGGAATCTCACGCTCATGTCTTTGTGTACCGAACTCCCTCTCCCAGGCTCTGGGCTCTACACTATAATGATTACTGGCCGCCATAACTTAGGGAGTTTGGTACACATCACTGTCCAAAATGGGAGATTCCCAACTTGTCTATATACTACATCTCGCAACGGAAACAGGTAACTCACTAACTGTGATGAATGATACTGATAGGCCTATAGGTCATACGCCCAATA
Organism: Flabesymbios commensalis; assembly: GCA_964017125.1. NCBI lineage: Eukaryota > Metazoa > Annelida > Polychaeta > Terebellida > Flabelligeridae > Flabesymbios > Flabesymbios commensalis. The sequence goes on from OZ024903.1 coordinate 36,309,281, forward strand.
TCGCGAACCACGTTGTTTGCCATTTAAAAAATATTTGGTGACTAAATTTTATTTTTTTCAGCTCCATTTAACTTGCTAAGTTATACGGCGCCTATTTCTGCCGTTTTTTTGGCAAAAAATACTATACATCGTCTGATTATTTCTTTGTCATGTATGATGCAGAGCTCCAGATAATTTTTTGGTTTGAGGAGTATTTCACTCATTGAAATGGGTGATGAGGAGTGAAATATGATGAAAAAAATAAACGAGCAGTATTTTTTATACAACATGAAAGCTTTATTTACATCATTTTTTTCTTACAGTCACATAGTTCTCTTCACGTAAAAAATACAACAATCATTTCATTTTTCTGGGGTTTTTTTACTTTGATGGGTATTTTAATAGTTTTTATGAGTAATATTACTCCTCAGATTTTCTATCAATGAGTAGGCCTATTTGCTGTTTTTACATGCGTATTTTACTCATATACGCATGTTATCTGGGGCCCTGTGTATGATGACAGTTGTCATTCATCATTAGAGCGGTGGGCGATATTAAGTGAAATCCGGGACAAACGTTATACGTAACAAAGAAAGGATTTCCCAAGTTAAAATAATTTTCAAACAAAAATTATACCTGGAGATCGCCGGACATGTTAGTGAGTTGAATAGAAGTAAAAAAAAATAATTTCAGCCAGTAAATATTTTTTAAATGGCGAAAAAGGTGGTTCGCGATATTGGGCGTACGACCTATAGTCTCACTAGCCTAGGCCAGGGCCTAGCATAGGCTTTGTCACTGACACTGATTAAAAAAAAAATCATTGATATTCATTATTGTTCAACATTGTCATGGCATAAATCATTGAATATTTGACAATTATCTGGTCACCGTAGTTGTACTGGTATGCCCTAGCTTCTTTTATTTTTTTGAGGAATCCATATACTACAGACTTTGGATCTTATTGATGTTATACGCATGTAGATCTAGACTTTTTTGTTTGTTTTTCTGTCAATTTCTGGAGGATACAATGAATCAACAGATGAAGATCAATCAGTCAGCTAGTAGCTTCCTGTACTGTGATACATTTCCTTTCTCAACATATAGATGTCGCTCAAGTCAATCTCCCTTACATGTACGTCTCTGTCGACAGTCGTCATTTTGCGTGCAGAAAAAGCACATTTCTAGAAGTTCTGTTAATTTTACCGTCTATAAACACACCTGTGCATGCTAAATTTGTTAGTTAAAAGAATCTCTTCCTCCACTATGTTACGCGTTGGAACGCAGCATGTATCTGATACGTAACATAGACTACTCACGTCATCACAAATGGTTAAAATGGCCGAAATATTTTTCGGGAGTTGTTTTACAAATAGGGTCGTAAACCGTACGGCAATGTTCTGCATGCTGATGGAATGTTTAAAAATCAGCTGAGTGGATGTATTTCGAGGGCCTACTAGGGGTACGTAAGCCATCTTACGTTCAGATATGGAATGCTTGCTAACCCGTAACACGTTGTCAGTACGAGTCGAGGGTGGCGTTTGCCAACTAAAATTTGTATGGCAAATGCTAAACCCTGCTACATGTAGGCTAGAAGTCTACTCGGACGAATGTGCATGCCATGCAGTGCCTTCGTCAATCTGTGGTACAAAGTCAAAGCTTCGACCCTTCAGCATACTTTGGCCACAGTTTTTTTAATAATTGGTTCTCAAGAATTTGTATTCAATCGTAAAAAAATTAAATAAAACTTTTTTATTTAGAAGAGGCTGCATGACGACAATGGGCATCTGACAAAATTTTGCTGAGTCATAAAAACCCAAGCATACCAATCCTAGTAAGGCCTCATCGGGAATATGCAGCCATGGTCACAATCATACAGCTGAAAATGTAAGCAAACTGGATATAGTACAAAGAAGAACTGCAAGATATACTTGCGACCGATAGCTCGATCATCACCAGCAGTGTAAGGGGGATGATTGGTCACCTCGGCTGGGAGTCCATTGCCGCCAACCTACCCATCTTCTGTCGCAGCCTCACCAAGCTGTAGACAGAGAGGTTATTAAAGATATACAGAACATATATATTGTTCTCATTTCACTAGACCGAAGATCATGAAATGTACGTACATATCACTGTGTTTTCATTTGCGTATCATCCAGCCCGCATATTTTATATAGTCAGATGACTTCCAGTCCTTGACCAGCTCAAGTCACCAATGCTGTCTCAGACTTACCAAGCTATAACAAATGTTCGACCGGCGGTGACGGTGCTGGGCAGTATCCATTCAGGCCTACTAGTCAGTACTTCATGCTAGCGGTAGGCCTACCAGCACGATGCTTTGAACCAAAGCTGGGTTAATGTTGGCCCACAGTCTGTGACGCTGGCCCACATTCAGCGTGGCGCCAAACATGACACAGCAACCCAATGCTGGGCTAATGTTGGGTCAGCATCGTAGACAGTGGGCCAACATTAGCCCACATTGGGTCAACGTCTTGTGTTTAGCTGCTTGCACGATGGAAAGCGATGGCGAAAAATGAATGGGAGACAGACACAGACTGAGACAGACTGAGCGGACAGAGGTAAAGCAATATGTCCCCACCTCTGTGTACAGAGGGGAGACATAATAAAATAAAAATCATATTATCAGATTATAGGCCCTATATCCAGGCGCGTAGCCAGCCGTACGCCAGTACGCACGTGCGTACACATTGTAAGGGAGAGTAAAAAAAAAATATGACCTATAAAAAAAAGAAGCAACAAGTTAGCAGACTAGCCTAGTCTACATGTACATGCGCACTTAGCAGTCTATTCTTTATGTGGTGTTGTATAAAACGCCAGAAAAGTAGGATACAAATGCAATAGGCCTAAATGTTTCTCTTTTCAATGACAGTCACAAATTCACCACATGTATGACTATAGTGCCGCTAAACTTGCCGTGGACGAGCCCACACTGTAAAGATGTGGGACCGTGGATTTCTACATTCGTTTTACCTGGGGAAATCAATTTTTTTCAACCAGGCAGTCAATGAGATCGATATCCACCCCAAGGTTGAAAAATGCGAATAACATTTTACTGTTTTTTTTACAAATGAACTGAGCGTACGATGTATACAAAATAACCTTTTATTAACCTGATTAATCGAGGCAAGTCTTAGATATGAGCGTCCAAAGAAATGTCCCACTTTTTTACCCTTGAGTGGGCATTATAATCTGTGGCAGTTCTGTTTCAGCAACGTTATGGGGCTAATTCTAAACGATCTATTTTTGTACCTGCACTGCACTGTGTTAAACAAATGATAGGCTGCACAATGACATGTATACATGCATAAATCCCATGCTACACTGACTAGCTTCTCAGACGTTAAGAGACTGGTGACAAGAGTGAAATCCCATGCAGGCATTCGACCAATGGTATACTAATGTTGGTTCATTGTCTACGACACTGGCCCAACATTAAAACAATTTTGTTTCAACATCTCATGTTTGCTCAGGGCTGATTTATGCCTATCACAGCGAATCATGTAACCAGGTAATAATGATCAAATAACGTTTTCGTATAGTGTATATATAGTGTATATATAGTGTAGAGTTTCGTTTTCGTGTAAGGTTATCTGTTTTGTATACTGTCTGGCAGCTGGCATAGTAATAAAAATCATGGATATAGATCTGTATGCCTAAAAATAATAGTTATTTCATCTTTTAACCCCTCCACATGCTCTAGCCTCTAATTATGTATGACTAAAAAAAAATTGTGGGCCATTAAATATTTTATTTACAACATGTCCTTCAGACAGTTATTTATTTCATGAAAATTCAATCACAAAATATTTACTTCAAAAACACTCCTCCCCCCCCCCCCCCTGGCGATTGAGTGGTGGCCCCCTTATGACCAATCACAGAATGTCCAGCTTAGCTATTATTCGTGCACACAAAGACACTACGCAGACTACATAGTCGAATGCTGGATCCGCCATGTCTGTTTTTAAAAAAGTTGAGGCTATCTATGGATAATCGTGCTTGACCGAAAATAATCAGTAAATTTCAATATGTAATCACAGAGTAAAATGATTTAAATTATATTATAACTTGATATAATTCAATTTTTAATTTTGTTGCTGTATTCAATTTTGAAATTTCACAAAAAATATAAAAACAATTCAAAATTTATAAATCAATATCTTTACCGCAAATACCATCAGATGCCACCATTTGCGATCTTTTTTTCAAATTTTCCTCGGGGTAGGCCCCCCGGACCCCCACCGTGTCCGCTGGGCTACGCGCAGCGGGTAGGGGGGTTCCCCCCATAAAATAGCAGCCATGAATTAGGGAAAATCCACTCCCTCCCCGTTTCGGAAAAGCTTTGTAAATCCGTACCCCTAGCGTTGTGCGTACACATGTTCATAACCCTGGCTACGCCCCTGCCTATATCCATTGTTTGCTTTGAATTATTACCATCAAATTGCGACCACAACTCTCCCCCATCTCACTCCTCGGCCATCCTCATGTCTACGTAGGCCTACCATAGATCAAATTCCCACAGACGAGCCTGGTAGTACCATGATTTATTCCAACTGACCATATTTCACTCCCATACTCAATAATAGGGAGGTCAATAGAATTAAACAATTTGATTGTAAGTTCTGTTTGAGGGTTTCCTAAACGTGGGCCTACACAGTAAGCTAACTTTGTACTTTATATGTAGCTTTATTTTCTTTTGAGAGAGTGTGACCTAAATGTTCTTTGACCTAAATGTTCAATCTTTCAATAGTTTCAATTTACTCATTGATGTCGCTTAAAGCAGCTCCTTGGGATGACATCAATTTTCGTTTTTAATTCCGTACTGAAGTAGTGTAGGCCTATACCACGAATCATGTTTTTATTTTTTTCAGAATTTTCATATTTTCACAAATATTTTTAATCAACATTTCTATGAAACCAGAAGTAACCCAAACAAACTATTTGTATACCTGAAGGACGATTTAATGTTTTCACAGCATTGGGCCACATGCTGATTATAAGACGCCAATTAGTGGCGAATGCTCTTATCTTACCGCCTGATACGTGGGAATATGTGATGTAAAGTGCTAAATATTGCTGACTTGTTTTGTTTACATGACAATATACGACCTGGAAATACAACTATTTCACCCTTTTTCGGTGCTTTAAAATTGTTTTTTTTTACTTTTTCTTATTTTCAGTTAAGACCAGTAGGCTATATAGCTTCATATAAACTAAATTTTCAAAATTGGCAACATTGGAAATGTCTCATCCCAAGGGGTCCCTTTAAAGTCATGCAGAGATGGAAAATGATGCTTTAAAGGGACAAGCCCAGATCTAAAATCATAAAAAAATCGGTGATTTTATTTTAGCCTAATAATATGATCATATGATGTAAACATGTCCATAGACTAGAACTGCAAAAAGTTTTTAAATTTTTGTGCTGCGTATTCACCAGTTAGGCTAGATATAGAGACGAAATTCCTGATTTCCAATTATTGACAAACATGTCAAAAATAAGAAAATACGGGAATTTCGTCTCTATAGGCCTATCTAGCCTAGCTGGTAAGTGTGCAGCACAAAATTAAAAAAACTTTTGCAGTTCTAGTCTATGGACATGAAAACTTACATCATATGGACATATTAAGAAGCCAAAATAAAATCACTGATTTTTTTATGATTTTAGACCTGGGCATGTCCCTTTAATGCACCGTGAGGGCTTAAAGGGTTAACTGATCCAGGGCCAGTTGTCATGACATGATGCCATGATGGACAACCCACATGACTTCAGCCATATTTTTTTAGTTCAAATAATAGGCTAAATTAAAAAGCTCGCCGCTGCATCTATTAGCAGTTATCAGCCCACATGACCGGAGACTAAATAGGCCTAGCTGCCATGAACATGATGAATGTTCTACCTGTGCATGGAACACGTCATATTATCAGGTGATCTTTAGGCCCGAACTAACAACTAGGCTTCCCAGCAAACACAACACATCGACCCAATGGTGGACCAATGTTGGCCCACCGACCACGACGTCGGCCCAACATTGTCATTGGCCTAACATTGGGATGTGTTGTGTACACATCGACCCAATGTTGGACCAATGTTCTACGACGTCGGCCCAACATTGGCCCGACATTGGGTCGATGTGTTGTGTTTGCTATGACATTATTCGTCCAGACTGTTACTCGTCCGTTCTCTGGCTCTCTCAGGCTGGATCAAAGCACGCGATCATGTGACTATAGCTGTCACTGTCAGCTGATCGCTGGCCGTACTGACTGCGTGTACACGTCAATAGCTGCTGGTTCTGGTTGTATCTATTAATCTGTATACTGCACATGTTCATGTGGACCGTAGCACTGGTAGTATAGTGGTGTAACGTGGCTGCTAATGGTTTCATATGATGAGTACACAGCCAGAAGCCTGCACACATGTATGTGATAAATACACAGAGCATCGGCGACACGTGGAGTGTTTGACAGCTCACTGTTTATCATTTATGTGGTTGAACGTTTAGATTTTTTCACTAATTTGTTTAGAGGACGCATGGATGCCTTCTTTATTTCAGGCACAAAAACGACAATCATTGTCACTGTGAGTGCCAGTGACAAGTGGCAAATCTTTGACAGTTTCAACTACGTCTAGATCTAGTATAATAGTATTTAAGGATAGCCATCCTATTTTGTATTTTACATGATTTTTTAGAAGATATTGCTATCGATCAACAGTCACCAGGAGTCATCTATTCAGCATTACCGTTCAGGCCTAGCCGGTAAGTTAAATATACCTTTATAACGTTAGTACCATTTTTTTGGTTTAACATATTTAAATTATGATATAATTCCAGCAGACACGAGATGTTGACCTAATAGTAATAAGCCAAGGTTGGCGTAGGCCTACGTCGTAATGTTGGGGCAATGTCTGCGACGTCGGCCCAGCATTAAACCAGCATTGTGACTGCGTCTCGTGAGTCGTGTCTGCTGTGCTGTCTCTCCACTTCTCTGGATAGACGTCGAGACCTATGCAATATTCTAATATTATGACAACAATCATGACATTTAATATTACTTGATTGACAACATTATAATGTCAATTGTCATGTTCTGATATTATAATTTCATGACTTTACGTTTCAAATCTATCATCATGTTAGAATGCACAGTCCTGTCTTTATGAATATAATCTATTATCCAGATATTATATGACATCCTGGTATTAATTAGGCCTTATATATATACTATAGACTAATCCTATTACCGGCAGCCTAGAGTAAAAGTTTTCCATGTACATTATAATGTCATTGCATTCATAACACTGCTTAACATTTAGTGGTCTACCTTACTCTATATAGGCCATATATCATGACATTTTAATTCTTATTCTGATATTTTATTGTCAAATCTCATCTCATTTTAGTAAGCATATTTCAACATTATAATGCCATTGTAGGCCTATGCTATGATATTTTGATGGCATATCCCAACGGAATGTGATTAGTAATGACATACGGTATCCTGACATTATACTCACCGCACAATATTTTGACATTTACAGTTATGTATTATTCTGAAATTATAATGCTTTATCCTGGCATTTTGTTGACATATAGGCCTACTAACTTTGTAAATCCAGAACGTGACATTATAATGTCATGTCGTGACATTATGTCAATAATAAAGACATTAGCATTTAATATGTCTACATAGATGAAGTCATATTATAATATTATAATGTAATATCTAGTATCTAGACAATCGGGGTTCGGTTCCCGGTCTCGACGGTTTGAAAGAAACAAAAATGTTTCTTCCCCATCCATGTGTGAAACTCAGTATTTTGGGGAGCCTCCGTGACCGAGAGGTAGCGTGCTCGGCCTCAGACCGCCAGGGCTCGAATTTCGAATCCTGTGTCTGGAGGACAGTGTCATCTCACTCATCTCACCATCCTCAGGAGGTTCACCTAGCCCAGTTTAGCCTATATGTGCACAAAGGTGGCCTAAAAACCCGATTCATTTCATTTGTAAGGGTTAAATGTCACATTTAACGTGCCAATAAGAAAGTTAAAGTGACTAAAGAACAGCAAAGAACAGTGTAATTAACAGTGATTAATTACCACGTATCTTTTGTTGTGTTTCATTGAAGGTAATAAACCACTAACTAGCTACCTGTGGGCCATGGATCATGCAGACGGTGATCGCAGAGGTCGGTGTATGTGGAAACCTGACGCCTCAAGAGTAACGAACATGGATCGATTTCGGGACAGAATAAATGAAAAATTTCACTTGAAACTTGGTAAATTTCACAATTTTTCACTCTACATATATGCTAAAATGGGTTACCTGGTTGCTGTTTATTGTTTTCTGCAAAAAGTATGGTTAAAATTGAAATAAGTAACGGTCACTGATTACCCGGTTCTGCCGTGCAAAGTCAAAAGGCAGTAACCATGGTAACAAAAAGTACTCGCTTTCTGGCTGTTTACAACGCAAATATTTGATCGCAAAGTTGCATTAATCATCTTAATACACTTTTCAAATGTGTCTGTATCGTCATCAGTGGTCATACACCATGTGAATTAGTACCATCGATTGTCCAAGAAAGTAAGCTGAACTTAACCGAGGCAAATCGTTTTTATTAGGCCTTCGGCAACATTTTATGTATCATTATCTACAAATTTCTGCTGCAGATACTTTTTCTTTGATCTCTCGTTGGGGTCGTAATACTGTGTGAGAGTGATGTTTACCATCATCGTTTAATTTATTATATAAATTAAATCCATTTGTCCGCAGAGACATAAGCTCGTTATCCTTTCTCTCTTGTACCTTTTATCCTTCTATTTATATTTTTCTGTCCGAACCTTCTTTGTGATATCTGTCATCATTAGTTATATTGTCGCTGTGCATATAAACGTAAATTTAACAATGACGTCACAAGGGTATCTGTGTCCAATGTGTTACCGTCCAGGAAGCATTTTATCTCGTTCTATGGGGTCTGCTCGATGTCCACGTCGGCGCGCATATTTAGCTTACTAAGTCTAGTATGCTAAAGTAGCCAAACATCTCTAACCAGTTCCTCACATTGCGGCCATGTTTCACCAGATGTATCCACCAATCCGACTATAATTAGTTATTTCTTTTTGATTGGTTATTCGTATTCTATCTCCTCTATTGAGATTTATCGCCATATTGTACATCATGAACATGTAGAGCCTTTATCAACTTCTTTTTTTTAGAAATGAGGTGAAATAATGTTAGCTCCAGCTACTTACATACGTTTATTAATAAATTATTTTGTTGCAGAAACCTATGCTGATTTTTTTAGTTGGTCAATTGAAAATTATGCCTCATTCTGGGAAGAACTGTGGCATTTTGCAGAACTAAAATATTCGACTCCTTTTTCGGAGGTGAGATTATATAAGAGCTTCACATTAAGTACATGTATGCTATGTTCAGTATATTGACTCATGTGCGACATAGCTAGGTCTCATTCCTATGCCTTGTTTTACCACTTTGGAAGTCAGTATTTATTTGTACATGTAATCCGCAAATTTTGTTGTCACTAATCTTATGTGTCATTTTTTTGTTCGTTTCTCAAAGAAGTTAAGAAAATGACAGTTATCACAAAATTCACTCCACGCCACAATATTGTGTATATTACTAGATTATAGCATTTATTTTGTATTATAGTATTTATGTTGTATTCACTCGTCTGCTATAATTAGACATATTGTGCATTGAAGTACATGCATGTACAACAATGATATTGTTACAAATAAAAAATAATTGTTTTTTATATATATTCCAAAACTTTTTTCGTTATTGTAAAACATTACTCTTTGATCATGTTCACTGATTTAATGTATTATTGGAGTATTTGGTCTCTCTCAGGTAGTCGACACTAAGAAAGGAATCCAGGATATTCCGGAGTGGTTTAAAGACTGCCGTTTGAACTTTGCAGAAAACATGCTGAAGTACAAAGATGACAACATTGCCATATATTCATCTGGTAAATAGATCTATCAAAATCGTCTCGAAGAAAAATTATATACTTGAGTTGGACAATCACATTCAACTGAGGGTATATTTAACCCTTTCCCCGCTGAGTTAGCTTATTTAAATTTTCACCCACTTGAAGTTGTGTCTCGCTACCGCGACCCACAACTTCAAATGGCTGAAAATTCCTCGCATTTGTTTAACTTTAGACCAAACATTTGCAAATCTTGATGTTTAAGCACACATTTCATTCCTGATAACTGTGATTTGATCAGCTGATACAACGGATTAAAAACGACGTAAGTCGTGCTTAGCGGTGAAAGTGTTTACTGTCCTGTCCAGAGGTTATCGTTTCTCTGCTAATCCCTCTTCCAATTTGATTATTAGCATATTGGGTAGGCCCTATATTATCATAATACATTATAACACATGCACACTTACTTTACTTAATTGTTCTAGTTTTTGTTGTGTTCGCAATGAAATCCATGTAAACAATAATACACTAATGATGTGTTTTCAATGTTAAGATTGAGTATTGTTTATTACATAGCATAATATTAAATTCAGAAAATATTGTCCTGGCCTTAGTTTATTCACCTTATCCCTCCCTTTATTATAATTAAGCCACTTTAACGATGTTAAGATTGATTTGTTTTGGATCTAGGTGAAGGCTTAGATTGCGTACAGGAAAAAACGTTTGCTGAACTCCATGACGATGTAGGAGCATACGCTGCCGCTTTGCGAGCATGTGGTATAACAAAAGGAGACAGGGTTGTTGGTAGGAAGCGTTTTTAATGTGTTGACTACATGTAGTTTAACGTTTTATCATAATTATGGTATTGTGCATTTAGATCATTTTTGTAAATTTCAGTATATTAGCAATATAAAACATATATGTAGCTTAGATAGGAAATACGTAACCAGCTTTATTAATATCAGATTGACGTGCTCTGTTGAATAATTATGAGACAACTATGGAGTCACACTCTCATATGGAGTTCCACATGACTCTGTGCTAGAACCAGTGCTTTTTACCCTATGCATTACACCTCTCAGCGCTATCATCTCCAGTTTTGACATAAACCACCATCTTTATGCCGATGATACTCAAATTTACATGTTTCTATCCGTTTCCAACGCTAAGGAATCTCTTGAGAAGTTGCAACATTGTGTAATGGCCGTGTCGTGTCGATGACAGGGTCTTAGCTGAAGCTTAATCCTAGTAAGACAGACTTTCTTCTCATTGGGACTAAACTTCAGCGAGAAAAATTCTTAAATAATTTCCCATGCTTAATAAATTCTAGGTCAAGACACAAATCCATCTGCATCAGCCAAAAATCTTGGTGTAGTATTCGACAGTAGCTTTAATTTCCGAAAACACATATCTCAAACTTATATATAGGGCATGCTTCTATTATATATATCCGTGAGTTGCGTCGAATTCGAAAAAGTCTGTCCTTAGATCTTGCCAAGCAAATTGCAGTGGCACTGGTCAGTAGAAAGTTAGATTATTGTAACTCACTTTTTTACAATATACCAGAAAAGCATATCACTAGATTACAACGCGTTCAGAACTGCCTTGCAAGAGTGGTAACCAAGACCCCACGTTTCAGTCGTTCCACTCCTATTCTAAAACGATTACATTGGCTTCCTATCAAGTTTTGCATTCATTTTAAAATATGCTCAATAACTTTCTGAACCCTGAAAGACAACCAACCTGCATATCTGGCTGACTTACTTGTTCGTCCGAAGTGCTCAAAATATCTACGCTCCACAAATTTAAATAGATTTGTTGTTCCTCGTATAAAAACTAAGACTGGGTCAAGAGCTTTCTATATATTTGGCATATGACATATGATCACGCTACGGATTTGTGCGCCTCTGAGCTCGGTCCGCTGAGGATAAAGGCGCTATATAAGTTTTATTGATTGATTGATTGATTGATTGATTGAACTATGGAAACTGAGCAGTTGCCTTTAATTGACATAGCAAATGTTGCCACTGTAGAATATATTGGGAAGACCGTACTTGATTAAGTGTAAACGACTGTTTATTGCTTTTATTTTGATCACTCTTGATTACTGTTAGTACTTGAACAGATCAAAATAATTGAATTAAGATGACGATTTATATGTGAAGAAAATTGTTGGGAATGAGGGGTCATTGCTAAGTTTGCACCCGTCCTCCAATACGTATGGATTTCCCATGCGAAAATCCGATTTTATTTAACCTAAGACAGGCGAATTCGAGTATTTTGAGTAAGTCTTTGACTAAAATATTTGTTTATTGGTCAAAGGCGGATGCTGCAATAATATCCATTGTGATATGCATTTGTGTCATTGAATAATACCGCTATAAAGACAATGGTCATCCGCCTACTCTACTATACAGCCAGAACTACAGGGGTGGTTGTTAGTGATAGGTGGCGATGAAGATCAGTGATGTAGCTGCGGTATCCCTTAACTATTGTTACTCTGGGGACTATCCAAACCGAGCATCTGGACATCATTCTTTTTTCATTTACAGATTTTACTGATTTTAACCCCCATTATCCCCATTATAATTGCAATTACTCCGTCGAGTAGTGATGTGCAGCCAAAACATTTGTGCAGCCAAAGCATTTGTTTATTTCATATCATTTGTCAAAATTTAACTGACAAGTATATCATCATTACTTTGTATGTACTTTAAATATTACAAGAATATTACAAGAATATGCTGTATTAGCTTAAATATGTTGTGCATTCTAAATTTTGCTCTCGTTGCATCAGGTTATCTTCCCAATGGAATTGAGGCTGTTGTGGCTATGCTGGCTACAGCAAGTATAGGAGCCATCTGGAGTAGTACTTCACCAGAGTTTGGAGTGTCGGTAGGTGTTGTAGTCCTACATTATTTTGCGTTTTAATACCATTCCTTAAGAGCTGCTCATTGCACCCTACCTGAACGATCTTAAGAAACATAGACTATGAATATTAAATCTTGGACCGCGGTCAAGAAAAATTACG